>VNJN01000133.1:0-12844 GCA_008042485.1 Drosophila mayri | reverse complement strand
ATAAACGGTGATGTGGAGAGCCCCTACCTGCTAGGCCAGCTCAATTTCCATGTTCCCCGTCTTTCATGTAGAACTTTTATACCATTAGTAGTTCACCACTGTAGGCGTGAGTTTGAAGTGCATGAACCTTTTAGGGTTTTATGAACGGATTACAATCGTCTCTTTAGTAGTATTGAAGGCATTGAAAGCCTTCAAAAATTAAAAACTGTATTGCTTGTAGTACTAGCCAGTAGTGTATCCTAATTTTTCCTCGTCCTTTTCTATTTTTTTTCTTTCTCTCGCGCCTTTCTAGTACGCGTTTTGTGCCGTACGTCACACGGCTGCCCTCGGTCGGTTGGGCGGGAGATGGGCGTGGGACTCGAGCGAAAAATATATAACATATTCATATAACAGCGCGGTGTTAATATTTCACATTTCATACATTCATACAACAACGAGGGTTGCTAGCATCGCAGTTCAACAAACACTTTGATGAACCAGTATACTCCAATCCCACCGTTCTGAATTAATAATTACAATTGATAATTAATAATTAATTAATTAATTAATAATTAATGGTTAATACTTGATAATAATTTACAGTTAATAATTAATAATTAGTAACTAACAATTGATCATTAATAATTAATAAATAAACCGTTGTATCTCCGTTCATTTATTATTATTAGTATTATTGCATACTGGTTGGTATTTTTTTACACACACAAAGAGTGCGACATTTTGTTCCCCATTCTGTGGCGGGTGATTCCAAGGTCAACAATTTATGATTTGGGTATTGTATCAACTGGTGCCACAACGCGGGCCTATTTACTCGTCACCAAAGTCGATTTCGTGATTTTCTTGAAATTGCTGTTTCCTGTCACGACCGCCAGTCGTTTTTTTCTCTCTTCGGTTACTCAAACGGTTTCGTGAGGTCTAGTGTGCCCGCATTCATTTCTAGTCGGTTTCGACTTCGGTTCCGAAGCGACCATTGTCTCGGATCGGATCTTCGACCCCATCAAACCCCCATTTCGGACGATCCAGGCCCAAGTCTCGGGTTTTAATCAGACAGCTGCCGCGCAGTCCAAGAAGCTCTGTCACTTCTCGATTTGGTCGTCTTTTAAACCCGGTTTGCATGTAGACAAGGCAGCGTATGTCCTTCCCCATCTGGCCGGAAATTTACCCTCCTACCTGCTGCCAAGGGATCTTCTAAAGGATCATCGGGACCTCCCCTTAGCCCTTAGTCTAAATTGTTTGAAAGCTCCCAGATAGATGTTTTAATCGGAGCTGACATCCTTCCGTCCGTTGCAGCCCCTCGCAGCATGTCTGGGAGGTGGAAGAGGTGCCTGAGAAATTGACATCCGTTTCTGATTCGGCGTGTGAGGCAAGTTTTATCCCATCCACGGGGAGAGGCAGTTGCAGGAAATATGTGGTCACGCTGCCCTTTCGCGACCCTGATCACATGGAGGCCGGATTGGTACATTCCAGGGCTTTCGCGTTGTCTCAGTTCTTGCGGAACGAACAATGCTTGAGGAAGGACCAGTCATTCAAGGCACGGTATGAGGACGTCATAAAGAGTACCTGGATCTGGGGCACATGACCAAAGTTTCGTCCACGAACCATGTCGCCAGCTACTATCTTCCACATCACACAGTTTTCAAGCCCGAGAGTACGACTACGAAGGTGCGTATGGTGTTCAATGCATCCAGTCCATCCGCAAACAGGACTAGCTTGAATGACATCCATCACGCCGGTCCAGTTCTGCAGTCCGATTCGACAATCCAGATTTTCAAGTGGCGGTACTTTCGGTACGTTTTCAATGCCGATATTAAGAAGATGTACGAGATAGATACGAGCCAACGCATCCTATTTCGAAATCACGAGGGAGTAATCCGAGATTACGATTACGGAAGGTAACTGCAGGCGAGTCATATTATTCGATACTATATGTACGTGGACGGTCTCCTAGCCGAAGCAGACTCCAAGCGCGAAGCTGAGCTGGCCATTCAAGAGTTGGACAAACCTCTGAATTTGGCAGGATTCCCTCTAC
The DNA here is from genome assembly GCA_008042485.1 of Drosophila mayri. Taxonomy (NCBI): domain Eukaryota; kingdom Metazoa; phylum Arthropoda; class Insecta; order Diptera; family Drosophilidae; genus Drosophila; species Drosophila mayri. The sequence goes on along the minus strand of VNJN01000133.1, from coordinate 10,815 downwards.
GACATCCAACAGCAGAGCAATTTTAACAAGTATCCCGAGTGAGCATCTCCTTCCCGCTGACTTCCTCGAGATCGACTCTGAAAGTACGACGAAAACGTTGGGGGTGCGCTGGAGAGCACCATCCGATAAGTTTTTCTTTGTTCCCCCTTTATTGTCCGATCTAAAATGTTCATGCAAGACATTTGGCTCCAAGCCTAGGGTGAGACGACGTTCTTCCCAGGAATCGCCTTAAAAATGGACCGATTTTCTAGAAAGTTATTCTTCAAAGTTGTTCGACCGTTGAGTCGCGTTCCGGCCAGGACTGAAGATGTAATATGCAAACACATAAATATATATAGACTACCTAAAGTACTAAGATTACTTAAATAGAACGCACTGTAACATTCAGTCGCATTTAATTATACAACCCAAGGTCTCGGTCATCAACCCAACTGGCCGAATTATGAACCGCTCGCTATGCAGTTGCCCGCACGCAGAAAGTGCAAGTGTCAGCATAAATGCAACACGAGCGGACCTTACGTATGTGCATATACCTCCGCGCTCCAGACTAAGCGAGCATAGCTATATTTTTAAGTACACGAAACCGTCTTCCGCTGCCGCTGTTGGCAGCGCAGCTATAAGACTTTGGTTTCCTTAGCTTTCAAAGAAATGAGTTAAGCAGAGAACCTCAACAGGCAAGAACGGCTGCTCTGACCCTTCTACAAATTATTGTAAAACCAAATGAATGCACAATAATAAATATGAAGAACTCAAAACTCTAACTCAAAACTCTAAATATTTCCCAAAAAAGTGGAAGAAATTCGTCATTATAATGATACCGCAGCCTGAAAAACCCACACAATTTCGTCATTGTACAGACCAATAGGCCTTCTATCTTGTTTGTCGAAATTGTTTGAAAAAAGCCTACTAGCTCGCATAATACCACATGGAAAGGTGGATGTCCGACTGGCGTATTAAAATAAACAAACAAAAGTGTAAACATGTAACGTTTACTCTTAATAGACAAACATGCCTTCCGCTTTCGCTAAACGATATGCAGATCCCTTGACAGACGACTAACCTGGCGTAAGCACATCGAATGCAAGAAGATGCACCTAAAACTAAAAGCCAGCAGCCTCCACTGGATTATAAATTCACGATCGCCACTGTGCCTGGACTACTCTACAATTCAGTCCTAAAGCCAATCTGGACGTATGGCTCCCAACTGTGGGGGAACACGAGCAGCAGCGCACAATCAAAAATCTTGAGAACTATCACTGGGGCACTTTGGTCTGTTCGCAACGAAAACATCCACCGGGATCTTGGCATCCTCGCAGTGAAAGATGAAATCCAGAAGCAAACAGAGTCCTACAAAGAAAAACTGTCTTCGCACCAAATTCCCTGGCTCGGGGATTGACTGTTTTCTAGCGGATCCCGCCTGCGACGCAACGACCTCCCAACCCAGCAATCGATTTTTAGGGCCATCTAACTCTGTATCAGTCAAAATGACCTGTTATTTAAGTTAAAAATATAAGAATTGATACACCTCTTGAACGGACTGCGTCGCGCCCCTATCGATCAACTCTTTGAGTTTAGAAACACATCTTTCATAGACCGAGAAACAATATTCATATTTGGACTGAAGCGTTAGCTCGATGGTTCTCTCTACAGATGCCGCTATAAGTTCAGAACAACTTTCGTAATCCCTTTCCACCTGAACAGAGAGAGCAATAAATGTCGATGGCGCTCTGAGCCATTTTCGTGGTCGATCGAGTGACCCTCGGCAATGAACCTGGGCTAATATATAGAGCGTTCTGTTTGCCCTTGATCGGACATCTATCGGGGCGCGAAGATGAAAATTGGGATCTTTGCAACGGGATTGATGGAAGCGACCGTGGCTTTTTGTCGTCTCCTACTGGGATACTAGACTACGGACGTGGCGACTGACCATATAGTGTTGACAGACTTGACAAACAAGACTAAGCCGACTAGAAATGAAGGCGGGCACTTCAGACCTCACGAAGCCAATTGACTAACCGAAGAAAGAAAACCACACAACAACAAAAGCCACATAATGGGGAAACAAAATTATTATAAATTATGACACGGGCCCTGTAAGCAACCAAGCCAAAAATAGACTCCTGTCCAGGAAGCGACCCTCAAAAGTTCGCCCTACAGCTGCCCAGGAGGACGGACGGAAGGATGTCAGCTCCGATTAAAACATCTATCTGGGAGCTTTCAAACAATTTAGACTAAGGGCTAAGGGGAGGTCCCGATGATCCTTTAGAAGATCCCTTGGCAGCAGGTAGGAGGGTAAATTTCCGGCCAGATGGGGAAGGACATACGCTGCCTTGTCTACATGCAAACCGGGTTTAAAAGACGACCGAATCGAGAAGTGACAGAGCTTCTTGGACTGCGCGGCAGCTGTCTGATTAAAACCCAAGACTTGGGCCTGGATCGTCCGAAATGGGGGTTTGATGGGGTCGAAGATCCGATCCGAGACAATCGTCGCTTCGGAACCGAAGTCGAAACCGACTAGAAATGAATGCGGGCACACTAGACCTCACGAAACCGTTTGAGTAACCGAAGAGAGAAAAAAACGACTGGCGGTCGTGACAGGAAACAGCAATTTCAAGAAAATCACGAAATCGACTTTGGTGACAAGTGAATAGGCGCGCGTTGTGGCACCAGTTGATACAATACCCAAATCATAAATTGTTGCCTTTGGAATCACTCGCCACACAATGGGGAAACAAAATTATTATGAATTATTAATTACCAAGTATTAGCCATTAATTATTAATTATTAATTAATTATTTAAAAAAATTACCAATTGTTAAATATTAGTTCAGAATGGTAGTTTTGGAGCATATTGGTTTATCAACGTGTTTGTTGAACTACATTGCTAGCAACCCTCGCTGTTATATGAATGTATGAAATGTGAAATATTAACACCGCGCTGTTATATGAATGTAAGAAATGTTTTTGAGTAAAGCCTTGCAGCTCTCTAATACATATGAACATATGTACAGTTGTTGACAACTAATTAGAAAGACGACTGTGCTCGGTGCATTTCGATAAAAACATAAATAACTTTTTTTTAAATCCGAAATATTTTTTATAGCTTCGGAAAATATTATATTAAATAAGAATGATTTACTGAATACCTTGCCGGATTTTTGTAAAAAAAAATATTCTAAAAATTAAAACAACACCGTGCCAAGTAATTAGAAAGATTTCAATTATTTATTATTTTAATTAAAATCTTTTGTTTTTCGTATTATATTATAATGCTATATTTTTATTAATTATAAAATTTACATTTATTGCAATTTGTTGCCAAGAAGCTCCCAAATCTGGTTAGGACTAAGTCAAGTGTGCTTTTCCTGTTTCAGCCCTTTCGGAAGCTTAAAAATTGTCGAATATACGAATCATAATTTTAAATATCTTATAGATTTTTACGAAACAATGATTTTACAAAAATTTTGCACTGAAACATGTATAAAAAAAGGGATGACGCAAAACATTTTCTCATCTTTCTGGTAGATTTTAAATGTCCTTATAAAAAAAAATATATTTATCCAGCGAATGGATCCTCTCATCGACCTTTTTTCACTTATTCGAAGTTTTTAAATATCAAGTAAAAAAATGGTTAACTGATAGAGCCAGGTTCTGTGAGTAGGACAGGGGGTAAAAAGTTTCAAGTCACACGTGAAAATCGTGTAGTTGACGGGTTTCCCTGTATGCGAGGCGGATTTGGCATGCTGCAGAATAACCTTTCAGTGGCTTGATGTCCATTCTAGTCTCTTTTCTATCAACAAATGGTTCAAATTGACCATTTGTTGATTGCTGAAGAAGAGTATTAATGCACTTTCAAAAGGTCATAGTACACCACCAGATGCAAAATGTTGCTCTTTTTATATCTAGAGACACCAAACTTGGGATTTAGACTTCTTATAATTATTAATTATTTTGGCTACAGGTTGTCTAAATTTCATTGCGATGAAGCCATTAACCGACAAGAGAGGGAAAGAGAACAGATGAGCGGAAGAGTTAGAGACATATTTATACCCTTTCAGGGTATTATAATTTCAGTCAGAAGTTTGCATCGCAGTGAAGGAGACATCTCCGACCCTATAAAATATATATAATCTTGATCAGGATCAACAGCCGCGTTTACGCAAATTAGTCCCTCAGTTTTAAATAAATAGGTGCCATAGGAACAATCGGAAAATGTTTAGAAAATAATTTGAACTGCCAGTTTTTAACATATTTTCATCAAAGTTGAGATTTATGCGTGTTTTATTATTCCTAAATTTCGATTTCAATTTCATGAAAATCGGTCAACTATATTCCATAGAAACAAAAAAAAATCTATAATTTAGCCGTGTTTTAAACCATTTTCATCAAATTTGAGAATTGTCAACTAATTATTATTCCAGAATTTCGGCATTAATTTTGTATTAACATTCTGCAAGGGTATAAAAACTAGTTTTTTATTTAAATTCTGCAAGGGTATACAAACTTCGGTGAGCCGAAGTTAGCTTCCTTTCTTGTTATTTATTATATAATGATATTTTCCGAAACTATTAATATTATTTTGCGTTTAAAAAATACTTTGATTATCTTCATATTGATTAAAATGTACCGACCATAATCGTCTTTTTAATTAGGTGTCAACAAGTGTATGTATGTACAATGTACCGCAGAGTCCCGGGTTCGAACCCCAGTCCAGCCGAAAATTTTTTATTTTTATTTTTTCATTTGAATTTCCCCCATGAACGCTGCACGTGAATTTCACAGCGAGACGAGCAGCAACGTCGGCATCATGAATTACCCCGGCCGCCCATGTATAAAAGCGAATGAGAACTTTACATGGGCGGTAGGGTACAACCTCATGAACTTTTCGGTTGGAAAACCATGTCGACTTCCAACAGAAAAGTCCGACTGGGACATTTGACCACGTTCTGGAGTAGTTTAATTGAAATATTCTTCTGAAGTCCTTCACCTTCAATTGTTAACTTTGAACTCCTTTTGGGTTTTAAGTAAGCCCACACATTCAATAGGATTGAAATCGGGACTTGGGGACTGTAATCGAATACTTAAACGTCCAAATCACTTTAAGAACATTGAAATTATTTGTACTTTTTGAAGTAAAGAATTATCCTGCGGCAGGATAAAGTGTTGCCCATGAGTTTATCGGGGGATGCATGTCCCAAAAACAAAAACAAATTGTATGGGCTTCGTGTACAGAAGTCCGAAACGAAGTAGGCAAACAAAATTCGAAATACGAACTGCATTCGGCTACCGCCGACGTCTCGCGTGGTTTGGACAACATATTTTTTTTTGTTTTTTTCCTAATTCTCTTCTTATTTTCTTCTTCTGTTGGGGTCACACATGTTCGCGTGTTATGTAGTTAAAGTTGCGTATAAATTTAAATATTATAAGGTAAGTAAAGTTATTTTTACTTAATTAATAAATTCCTTTGCAGAATTTATCTAAAGCATGGAAAACCCTAGACGGTTTGAATGCTAAACTCTTTAGGTTTACGGAATTTATTTTAAACTGGTCAGCATCTTTGTACAAATTTATATATATCTTTTATATATAAAGATGTATAATGTGCATTGTGATCGGCTGAATGCCAATAAAATTAACAATACAAATGCTGTGTGTGGTTCAATTGATGTGGTCGCCGCTCTAAATGATTCATTTAGATTAGGTCATAAGCAAATAACTTAATGATAGAAAAAATTACACGGCTGCCGGCTCTTATCGCCTTTGGGGCACATTTTTTGCCTACTAAGCAGTTGGCTGCCGGATCGTTCAGTTTTTATAATTATGCGCAATGCTTCATATCTCTTATATCTTTAAGCTACTGTTGTTTAGCACTGCAAAATCAGCATCAATATTCATTGCGGCAAACTCAATCTGCCTCTTCTGTTGGCATCCACGCCGAAGTTTGGAGAATTAATTTTGTATATATTTCTTAAGAAAAATGTTCTGTGTACAAATTAAAGATGACAAAGATTCTGTTGGAAGATCGTTGGGGAAGAAGTGGAAGGCACAGTCTTTGTATTCCGTTCAGAAAAAAAAAAGAAAAACCGCAGCCGCAGCAGTAAGTTTTTTTCTTCTGACAATTGTAGTTGGTCGTCGGCACAATACAAAAGACAATACGTCATAATAATGAACCCTGCAAAATCAATACGACGAATGCACGATAATAAAAAGCCGTTTTCAGCATACGTATACTAAGTGCAGACATCACCATATGTGCTGAATGGATGACGACTAAATGACCCACCAGCCAAGCCACCAAACCAAAGCCAACAACGACGACAATGCCCTGATTACACTCCACAGCCGATTTTTTCTATCTATCTATCTATGTCAGAACTAAGAACTTGGACATATCTTTAGGTTTTAGGGTTACAAACTCCATAAATAAATATTATATTAAATTATTTATAATATAGATTTATGTAATTTCCATATTTATAAATTGTTTATTTCCCTTTAAACCGTTGACGTATTTGTTTACATTAAACTGTAATAATTTGATTCTAACATTTAATTTACAGATTACATCAATTCCCGATCTGCAGTCGGCGGAGGAAGCCAGAGACACGCACTTTAAATTAATTTTAATTTTACATTAATAAAAATATGAAATTTAATAAAAAATGGAACAACTTAATCTGGGATTCCCAGGATTTTCTATAGGTTTTCTTTTGTGATTCCTCTGGAATTTTTGTATGAAAATTCACGGTAAATTCCTGTATCATTCACGCAGGAGGAAGTTCTAGTCCCACATGATTCCTGCAGGAATCATATCAGCTTTTTAGCAGTACCTTTCTAAAACAGTAGAGCTGTATTTGATGGAATATTGGTGGTACTATATGCCAGTAACTGTGACCCAACTTGTATGCCAGGATCCACATTATAATGAAAGTTCTGAATCAGAAATGGAGTCTTCTTCAGTTGGCGAATAAAAATGGAGTTGATTTTTTTATGTATTTTAAATTGTTGTTACTTCAATAAAAAAAATCCAAAAAATATGAACCAAAGTTTTTTTACTTTCTTAATCAATTATGTTTAATAAAAATTTTATTTTTCAGAGTTTCGACTAATAATCTTGAAGTTATAACTAATAGTATGAGCGTATATCAAAAAAACCGAAATTTCATAAAAAAAAACAAGTTGTCTTCGAATTAAAAAACTAAATATTTTTTATTTATCTTTATTTTTATCTAAAAAATTACAACAAAAAATACGAAATTGCTTAAAATTGTCAAAAAAAAATTTTTAATATATATTTTTTTTAATTTTTATGTTTTAAAATGCACTTTTTCAAATTTTGACGCCCACAATGCCACGCCCATTTTTGTATGTTCGCCCGAAACTTTGGGCTCATTAGAATGTGCATTCCAAATTTCAAGGTGATATCTCAAAAAATAGAAAAGTTATTGAGTTTAGGCGCCCTAGATTGGCAAAATCTTACACTGTGGGACGATCTGGTACTTCCCTGCAGTACCACTTGTCATCAATAGCCCTCTGTCATCAACATGTAATCAACGTGCGACTGCGACGTCGGCAGAATCGACGCTCTGCCGACTGCTACTTGAACCCGAACTCCCTTCGAGTACCCGAACTCCCTTCGGGTCCGACTCCTCGCTGCATGTAAAAAAAAAAAAAAAAAAAAAACAAACCCCATGGATTTCGTTTTCATATTGCGGCCGTTGATTCTCGAAACTTCGACTGCAAATTTTCGGAGCATCGAAAGTCCCGTAAAGTAGAGAGAGATGGTGATGTAGGGAAGGGAGGGAGAAAAAAAAAGTGCCGAAGCCAATTGAGTGGCAGCGATGTCAGAATACTCTTTAACATAACTTGAATTAAATATATTAAATATAATATTTAATTAATTTTAACCTATTTAATTGTTTGGTATATTGCCATATATTAATTATTTGTTTTTGCCGTAACCAAAATGGTAACGTTGCATTATTGTGGTTTTAATTACACGGTATTGCTTGAGTCGGCTGTACCCTGGCACGCGCCAGAATTTTCGGTCGCTGTTTTCGGCTTCGTCTTGCTTCTCCCCATTCTCTTTAAATTTGGGTTTGAAGTGTTTGACCATAGAAGTCAAGTGATTTACAAAGTGATTTTGTGCAAACTTCTTCAATTGAATTGAAATTAATTTTTAAAATTGAATTAAATTCAGGTAAGTGAAACTCTAGTAAATCAAAAAACAAAGTGCACAATTGTATTATAAACTACTGCATTAATGAATTCTTGGCATTCGCCGCATGGTGCATTACATAAATAAATACATATTATACGTTTTCGCGCGGCAAACTGCATTTCATGTTTGATTAAATTTAAATATAATAAAATCAATACATACACGTACATATATTAAAAATAAATATATTAAATAATAAATAAAAATAAATGTTGATGAATCACGAACATGTCATCAACATTTAATCAACATGTCATTAACATTTAATCAACATGTCATCAACATTTAATCAACATGTCATCAACATTATTCAACAATTCATCAACATTTAATCAACTTTTCATCAACATTTCATCGATTAATGGTTGATGAAATGTTGTTGATGACAGCCTAGGATATGCCTATGTTAAATTCATCAACAATTTGTCGATGACAAATTGACCCCTTCGGCTGCTGATGAATTACTGATTAACCATTGATGACTGGTACTGCAGGGTTTTTTGACTTATTGTATGTACAACATACATACATACAGTATGTCAAGAATCAGTTTACACACTGACAATAAACTTTATTTTTCGACTTTACATGCAAAATTAAACACCTTCTATTCATTTTTTTTTAATTTTTTTAATGCATATCGATTATGTTGAGTTTTCTTGATTTAGAACTACAAAAACAAAAACATAACAATTCAAATTAACATAATAAAATAATAAAAACAGACATTACACATTTTTCAGCCTGTCAAGAAACTCTTTACACATTTAGCTTTTTCATTCTGTTTTGTTCTTTTCCAAGAAAAAAAATGGTACTTCCCCGTAATATTTGGCTTGTAGGTAGCGTCATTTTTGCATTCTCTTTCATTTCGTTGTGACACAGTCCAAAGGTAACAACCAAAAAGACGATTTTGAGATTTTCACCATGCCTGGAAAGAGATTGACCTTTGAGATCACCCAGTTGATTTTCTATAATCATCAATTGGGAAAATCTGCTGCGGAGCTCTCTGAAATGTTTTCAGTTTCGAGAAAAACGATTTATAATGTTTTAAGAGAGTGGCGCAGATGTTTCACATGAAACTGTTCGCCAAGCTATCATGAGACATAAGTACTCATCCAGAGTTGCAAGAAAAAAACCTATGCTGTCTCCAGAAAATGTTGAAAAGCGGCTTAAATTTGCTGAAAACATGTCGAGACAGCCGCAAGAATATTGGGATAATGTTATCTTTTGCGATGAGACAAAGATAATGTTGTATTATAACGATGGACCGACAAAGGTTTGGCGCAAGGCACTAACAGCCCTCGAGAACCGAAATATAATTCCGACTGTGAAATTCGGTAAACTGTCGGTCATGATTTGGGGATGCATCAGCAGCAAAGGGGTCGGAGAAATTGCCTTTATTGAAAATACCATGAATGCTGAGCAGTATTTGCGCATTTTAAAGGCGCATTTAACATCAAGTGCAAAGAAATTTGGGTTTTATTGCGGTGAAAAACCGATTTTTAAATTTTATCAGGATAATGATCCAAAGCACAAAGAGCACAATGTTAAGAACTGGCTCCTATATAACACCGCTAAGGTGATTGATACTCCAGCCCAAAGCCCCGACCTTAACCCTATAGAAAATTTGTGGGCCTACCTGAAGAAAAAAGTGGCTAAAAGGCAGCCCAAAAACCGCCAAGCGCTCAAAACGGCGATTGTTGAAGAGTGGCAAAAGCTGCCATTAGAATATAATATAGAAAAATTAATTAAATCAATGCAAAAACGTACCCAGCTTGTACTGAATGCAAAGGGGGGTCATACAAAATATTAAATTTAGATTAAGTTAATATAAGTGCCTTAATATTTTGATCTAAACAAAGAATTTATATTTTGTGTAAAGAGTTTCTTGACAGACTGAAAAATGTGTAATCTCTTATTTTATTATTTTCTTATGTTAATTTGAATTGTTATGTTTTTGTTTTTTTATTTTTAATTTAAGAAAACTCAATATAATCGGTATGCATTAAAAAAATTTAAAAAAAATGAATAGAAGGTGTTTAATTTTGCGTGTAAAGTCAAAAAATAAACTTTATTGTCAGTGTGTAAACTGATTCTTGACATACTGTAAGTGTATAATAAATCTAAGCTTAATTACAATAAAACCATGTTTGATAATAAATATTCGCATTTCTATTATTATTATATAACACTCTACATAAAATTTTGGACTTACCGAAGTTTCCCCTATATTCTTTGACTTTTTTTTACAGTTTGGCGTGTCATTTTCTTGAGCTTATAACAAATGGCTTTAAATTTTGCTTAATAATAGTAAATAATATAACCAATAAAACAAGACTAAGATTTTTAAAATGCGTGCATTAGAAAAAAAGTTACAGACCTTTGAAGTTGCAACAACGAACTCGTGTTACAGTTTTGCTCGTCAGTGTATATTTATGGAACAAAGACAACAAGTCTGTTCCTTAATAATTTAAAAAGGGATACGTTGCATATTGATGCAACAGGATGTGTTGTGCAGCCAATGAAATTTGTAAAGAAAAGAATTTTACTTTACTCATTGGTTGCCCATATTCCAGAGTACCATTTAATATAT
>VNJN01000132.1:0-20875 GCA_008042485.1 Drosophila mayri | reverse complement strand
TGTGCGTTCGATTTTTGCTGTGGCGCGCATTCTACACCAATTGTTACAATTGTATAAAATATACCAAAAATAACAATTTTGTAAGAGCCAGTCATTGTTAAACCTGTAAAATGCCAAATTGTAATGATTTAATAGTTGCAGGTGAAACTACATAATCCTTATTAAGTAACTAAATGTTATATTGAAAATGTGTTATAAGGAAAAACTAACCCATACTTATTCAGAATCCATCACACAACAAAATAATTTCTTATCATTCGATTTGTTTGACATTAAACTGGTTTGCTAAGATTTATTTTGGCAAAAAACAATCATTTCTAAACAAAAACTGGACGCTAAAGCGTTAACCAATTGATGCAATTTTGTTTCCTTACGCTATTATGATACTATCTCATTTACTAGAGACTTTATTAATTTTTTAACAGCTCTATATGGAGCAAGATGACTATACGGCCCTTCTAATGCATTGTCAATGCATAAGCCAATGTATTAGAGGCCAAAATCGATATATCTACATAAAATATATGTTCAGGCCAGGAGCCACTATACGGCTGCCGGTCAAAGCGAGTCGAAGAGCACCGCTCTTATCGGCTGACTAACTTTCGTATCTAGTATATTTTATGAAGATATAGCGATTTCGGCCATTAATGCATTGGCGAATGCGTTCCAATGCTTATATTGGAAAAATATTGCCCTTTAAATTGTCTCTCAGGTATGGGCTGACCCAATAATTCGATCGCTTCCTATTTGGTTGAGAATCTTCCTCATTCATTACGGCAATAATTTCTGTCATAACAATAGTAGCTTTTATTTTATTGTTCGTTTTTCTATTGACATTTTATTTAAAGCATAGTATCCAGACAGTAAAAAACGTATTTAAGCAGTTAAAGAGAGCGAGAGGCAAATAGTTTAGAACGGTTGTACGTTAGCGGCCGTTGCGGTATAGTCGTCGGTTTCGGTTGCGTCGGTATCCAGACATGAAAACAATATACTAGAAGAGTGTATTTAGTATATCCCGAGGGGGTGCGAAAAAGAATATTCCATATGGCAACCCAGTCTGATTTTTCACTATGAAATCTACATGCTTTTCCCACCGAATCGCTCGTGGGGTTGGGCCCACTGTTTATGTAAAGGTTTCATTCTCTTTTATACGGAGTAATTCACGATGCCGACGACGCAAAGTTAACATCTTGTTCTGCCTAAAGTAGTCTAGAACTTTTGAGGCACTACAGAGCACTCAACTACACTATATAGGTCAGTTCCGTGTATCTTTCCTGAACCAGAATCCGTTTAGAAAGTCTGTGTTGAGCTGCGACTCCACCTTTGGCAGCAATCTTAGTGAAACAACTCAGGGTCAAAAATAGGAAAAATGGGTAAAAACGCTTCAGAGATACCCGTAGCGTGCAAGGGAATTTGCAGCGTTAAAATGAATTTATTTAGCTTTATGATTTTAAGACCCGAACGGATGAGGAATCAAATGTTTATTGTCCAGAAATGCTTCAGATTTTAGAAATTTCCTCAATATAGGTTTAATGTTACTCAAAATGTTAGAAAAATGTCAAAAAATAAAAAAATCGAAATTAAAGAAAAAAATGTTTGTAAAATATTTTTTTTAGATTTTTTAAAATACTTTTATTTGAGCGAAACGATAAAAATAAAGCAAAAAAAATTAAATTATTTTTTTTAAATCATTTTATATGAGAAAATTTGATTTTTTCACTTTGATACAATGAAAAAGGTCTGATAACTCCTTGATAAAAGAATCGCCGCCAGAATCTCGTTTCGATCGGATGTTAAAAAGAAGAGAATCAATGAACCACGTTTTTTTAATTTAAATAAAAAGTTGAATGGTGTAAATATTATCAATAATTTAATGTTCTTAGGTGTTACAAATTTAATAAAAGAGGACACAGCATATGTACTCGTTAAAATATCCACCGCAAGTAAAGCTCCGTGGTACATTATAAAATACATATGTATGTATGTATGTATCTATGTCCCACATAACGTATTGAAAATGAACTAGGATAAAGGAAAGATATTCACGAAGGTCATTTGGACCGTGTGCCAGCACCCTCTACAGTAAAGCAATAATTCAAGACATTTCGGTTGGAAAATTGTAATATAAAAGATTACCTCGCAAGGAACGGTCTTCATATTAAGCACTTTAGTTATGACCAACTGTCGTTAGTTTAAATTTGGGATACAATTGAATCTCAATGCTTCGACGAATCAATAGCAAACCATTTTTGGGTCGGCTCTCGACTGGTAAAATACCCAGTCGGACTTTTCTGTTGGAAGTCTACATGGATTTCCAACCGAAAAGCTCATGGGATTGTACCCTACCGTCCATGTAAAGTTCTCATTCGATTTTATACATGGGCGGCCGGGGTAATTCATGATGCCGACGTCGCTGCTCGTCTCGCTGTGAAATTCACGTGCAACGTTCATGGGGGTAATTCATGAGGAAATACAAATAAAGAAAGAAAGAAAGAAAGCCGAAAGGCTGGACTGGGGTTCGAGCCCGGGACTCTCCGGTTCTCAGTCTTACACACCGCGCTACGTTGCCAATTTAATGTGCAACGCCGATATGCAGATAGATGCATATTGCATATTGCATATTGTCATCAGCGCGCTGCTTATAAACTGCATGCTAACTGCTAGTTACCCCCCACCCCCCCAAAAAAAAAAACACAAATAGACGTAACGATAAAAAAAATTGATATTTAGTGAGATATCTGAGGCAAGTTTTAAGCGAAAAAAAAAATGATAATCGTTCGAATTTCGTCGATCACAAAGAAGTTATTTTCCTACATGGCAGCGACATGCCACTTGTACAAAAAATAGCCCTGGCAGGACTAAAGCATCTCCTTAAATGGGCGCTGTCATATAAAAAACTATTTTTTTAATTGAGAAATTACATCCTACCCTCCATATTCTCTGGATCTGATTATCATATCATTGGTTTTAATACTGACCTACACATATAATATTTACAGTGAATGTGAATGTAACAGTTTTGCATTTTTCTTCACATTTAACGATTGTTTCTATGGGAGAACTATGATATAATCTTCATATTCGCATAGAATTGAAAACTAAATTCTAAAATAATATAAAATGTTAAAAATACAGCCTAAAATTTAGTTTATTAATCAGTAAGTGTAGCCATATGAATTCATTCTATATCCGTACAGTACCATTTATCAGTAATTCAACAACGCACAGGTCGGTGTCAATTAATATTAAGGACTGTCTGGAAAAGAAACTGCACACTTTTAATCTTTAAAACTTCTATGCGTGAGCGATCGGTCTTGCCATGTTATGTACAGTTAGAAAGCTCTAACGATTTCATATTATTTGTTTTCATTTTTCCATTCGACGTACCCTTTCCACGATGCTACAAATTGAAGAACAAGTACTAAAAAATATATTGCACAGTTACAGCTCCGGACGTGATGTGTCTTACAAACAAATTAAGCATGGTATCCAGACAGAAAAACGTTTCGCATCGGAACAAATATTTTATCTTCTCAAGAGTGGCCGCTGATTTAACTATCTGTTTAGCATTTTTCGCCGGCAAATAATGCGGGCATACATTCTTGTTTACAATATTTTAAAAATATAGATAAAAAACTACCAAGAAAATAAAAACTACTATTGCCATGGCAGTTATCATTGTCGTAATAGATAAGGAAGATTCTCAACCAAATAAGAAGCGATCTAACTATTGGGTGAGCCCATACCTGCGAGATCAATTAAAGGGCGATCTTCTTCCTATATCAAATCTTATATAATGTCATGACCTATCATAATCAAAAAAAACTTCCCTTCTTCACTCAGAATACACCTATCTCTGCACTATCTCATCCAACACCAGAACATAACATATAAGTAATATTTTAAAACTTATTAAATTTTTATATACATCATATATTACCTGATCTAAAAATTAGATTACTACAGTTAATTTAATTCAATCCTATTAAATAGTATGTTAACAAAGTAAAAACAATCTGAAAAGTTAAGTTTAAGTTTAAGTTTTTTAAACCTTAGTCTAATATGTAAAATTAATAATATTTTTTAATAATATTTTTTTTAAATATATCTTTTGTTTGTTTTATAGTTAGTAAGTCTGCAGCAAACTCCTGTGATGTTTTTTTTTTTTTTTTTTGAAAATTTAACGGATTTACGCAACTGAAGAAGGTAGACAGAGGGGCAATCGAAGGTCGATAACAGCATGTTTTATTAAATTTTTCTTTTTCGCAGACCGTTCAGAAAATACTACACTGTGCTACAAACTTTTCTTGTATAATTATTTTCGTGTCAAGCATAGTATCCAGACAGTAAAACGTTTCGCAGCGGAACAAATGTTTTATCTTTTCTAGAGTGACCGCTGATTTTACTATCTGTTTGGCATTTTTGGCCGGCAAGTGATGCAGTCATACATGCTTGTTTACAATATTTTAAAAATGTAAATAAAAAATGAACAATAAAATAAAAACTAATATTGCCATGGCAATAATTATTGTCGTAATAGTTAAGGAAGATTCTTAACCGAATAAGAAGCGATCCAAGTATTGGTTGAGGCCATACTTGCGAGATCAATTAAAGGGCAATATTCTTCCTATGTACGTATTGTTTACATGTTTTTATATCAATAATACGCTTCCTCTCACCTTCTAATATCATGTCCTATCATAATCTAAAATGTACTTCCCTTCTGCCATCAGAATACGCCTATCTCTGTAATATCTCATCCAACACCATAAAATAAAAGTAATATTTCAAAACTTATTAAACATTTTAATATATATTATCAGATCTAAAAATTAGATTACTACAAATAATGTAATTCAATCCTATTAAATTGTATGTAAACAAAGTAAAAACAAACTGAAAAGAATACAGCCGAAGGCCCCAGACGCCATGGCTTCTCTTTTAGATTTAAGTTTTGTAAACATTAGTCTACTATGTTATAAGAAAAATATATCAAAAATTTACATTCCTATCATTATTTTTTGTTTGTTTTATAGTTAATAAATCTGCAGCAAACTCCTGTGAAGTTTTTTGAAAATTTAACGGATTTACGGAACTGAAGAAGGTAAACAGAGGGGCAATTGAGGGTCGTGAACAGCCTGTTTTATTAAATTTTTTATTCTTTTTCGCAGCCCGCTCGGAAAATACTAAAAAGTGCCACACACTATTCTAGTATATTTGTTTTCGTGTCAGGTTACCGGCCTTTAAAACGGCCGCTGACGAACAACCGTTTTCAACTATTTGCCTCTCGCTCTCCCTCACTGCTTCAAGACGGTTTCTTACTGTCTGGATACTATGCTTCAGGACAAACAATCGGCTGCTGACGAACAACCGTTTTAAACTATATGCCTCTCGCTCTCTCTCACTGCTTCAAAACGGTTTTTTACTGTCTGGATACTATGCTTTAGCAAAACATTACAAACTTAGTGTTAATAGTGTTTTTTACACTATTCACACTAAGTTTGTAATGTTTTGAGGAGATTTGCCAAAGAGTGGAAGAAAAATAGGTCAAAGGGAAGAAAGTTTTGACAATCGACAAATACTTCACGATGACAGTTCAGGTTCTGGAAAAGACAGTGAAAATTAAAAAAAAAAATTGTTTAAAGAATAAAGAAACGCCTTTATTTAAAAATAATTAATAAACACTAAGTTCCCAAAGAAGGTTGCTTACTTGTGCAGTGGAATGCATTGTAAAGGTTAGAAATCATTTGTTAAATTGAACTAAAAAACTTAGCCCGTTCTAAAAATTTTACACAAAAACTAAAAGTGGGACAATGAACGGTGTGCAAAATTCAGGCAGATAGATTCGACGAGAAGGTAGTGGTGCAGTAGTTTCCCTGCAGTACCAGTCATCAATGTTTAATCAACAATTTATCAACAGCCGAAGGGATGTTGTTGATGAATCATTGATGAATTGCCATACAAATTGTTGATGAATTTAACATGGGCATGTCCTAGGCTGTCATCAGCATCGATGTTGTCGATTGTTGGTGAATTGTTGATAACATGTTGATAAAATGTTGGTGAATTGTTAATAACATGTTGATGAAAAGTTGATGAATTTTTGATGAATTGTTGATTAAATGTTGTTGACATGTTGACTAAATGTTGACGACATGGGGATTTCTATATAATCTCAATTATTTTTATTTAATCCCACTGTTTCTAATATAATTCCACTGTTTTCCATATAATTACATTAACACTAATTGCTACAATATTTCAAACTATAAATGGAATTTTTAATCAATTTAACTTTATCTTTCACTTTTGCCATATACTCTTTCAGAAGTTAAAACGCAACTAAAAACCCACCTCGCTTATATTTCTGAGAGAGCGAGAGTGCATGTCAAATTTTTCATCAACAATTCATCAATGGAGAGGAAATGAGAGCGCGAGAGATTCGGCTTCGACCCGATTGCCGACTGAGAGCGTCGATTCTCCCGACTTCGCAGTCGGCATCAACGTGCCGTGTACATGTTGATGACAGAGGCTTATTGATGACAAGTGGTACTGCAGGGAATTTTTTTACCTGTGCTGTAAGCTAGTGTATTTTTCATAATAACATACAAATAATCTACCCTGATATATACATAAAAGATTGCATAAAAAAGCGTTTGATACCGGTTGTATAAGAAAGGTATTGTTTCAAAAATATTTTTGACTGAATTAAAATGACTACGCGCGGTCATCTCTGCCATTGCTTGAATAAGAAAATATGTTATCAATTTAAAAAAAAAAAATAAGAATCCACCAATTCCCCCAAAATCGATTTAAAATCAGAGACTAGACTACATGCTTCTACATTTTCTTTAATAAAGAGAACATATGTACAATACAACAATTCAATCGACCTCTCTGTTGATGCAGGGTTGCTGGCTCCTACAGAAAAATATTTACACTGTTTTTAAAATTACTCCAATTTTTATACCCTGTACCAAAGGTACAAAGGTATTATAGTTTTGTGCGAGTCCAATTTTCTGTAACAGGCAGAAGGAGGCGCTGCAGACCCCCAAAACTTACCTAAATATTGATCAGGACCACTAAAGGAGTCGATATAGCCATGTCCGTCTGTCTGTATGAACGCCTTGATCTCAGAGACTATAAGAGCTAGAGACACCAAACTTGGGATTTAGACTTCTTATGTCTGCACGCAGATCAAGTTTGTTTTAAATTTTTGCTGCTCCCCTTTTTGGTGAAGCTATTTGAAAAAAACCACATATCTCTCAAGTTTATAAAGCTGTGTAAGCCTGTACGTGATTTACCAAAATACACATATTGACTAAATTTCATTGCGATCGTGCCATAAATAGTGGAGATATAGGCTTTTTACTTTATACACAAGAGCAGCCCAGGCAGAGGGCTCCAAATAAATCAAAACGTTCATTATACATTTTAGTTATGTTCACACTTTGATGAAATTAAGATTATTTATTTCGAATTGGTTCGTGGTGCAGTTGTCTAAGCTGCAGTCAACCCGAAATGTTTTTATGTCAAATAAAATAAATTGTCACGGGTTTAAGTCCCGTCTGCGACGAGTAATTATTTATTTTTTGTTTTTTTCCTGGCCGTGTTGTAGCCGCGATAAGCACTAAAAGTGCGCAAGGCAACTACTACTACTACATATGCACATCCCAAATACATATATGTTTGTATACAGAAGAATTAAAACTCAGCAAAGATTTGACTAATCGAAAAAAGTGATTTGTCAATCAAAATTGATGACTTTGTTTAAAAAAACCCGAGCTTAATTATTTATGATCCAAAATACTTTTGTGGTTTTCCTACTAATTTAGCTGGACGAAACAAAATAATTACGTGCCGCACGTCATTAAAATTTTAATCTTTTCTTATCATTTTGTGTTATATAATACTTCTAAATAAAATAATTATAATACACCATCCTATACAAATCTGTCCGATTATACGTAAATTTTTCTCTGTTTTGAAGCTACGTGAATAAATCATTGCAGATAGTCTTTTTATACTCACACTCGTACATGTGTATGTTGAAAGGGGCCAGATCGGACGACTATATAATTTAGGTGCCAAAGGAAGGATCGGAAAATGTATAAAAAGAAAAGACAATTTGCGATTCCGCCATTTTTTATTATTCCTTAATAATGGGACGACTGTATTATATAGTCAAATATCTGTCATGTGAACAATCGGAAATATAAGCGAAAAAAATCATTACATCGCTGTTTCTAAAATCAATTTTATAAAATTTGAGATTTTGCCAATTATTATTATTTTAAAACTTCAGTTTTATTTTATGAAAATCGGGAGACTATATCCTATAGCTGTCGTCAATAATCGGGTAATAATGATTCAATTGCAATATTGAACGGTATACAAACTTCGGTAAGCCCAATTTAGTTTCCATTCTTGTCTTATATTGAGTTTTGCCGTTTAAGACATTTTAAGCTTATGCTGATACTCGACTTAAGATGATAAAAAGTTGGGTCAGCTGGTCGTGACATTAAAGTACCTCAGAATAGAAAGTTTGCAGTGGAATCAGTTAAAATCGGCATTCAGATTCTCTCTCATGCAATCTTACTCTCTCAATAATATAAGCGGGGTGGATGTTTTTTAATTTCGTCTTAACTTTGGAAGTATTAAATTTTTTATGGTAAAAGTAAAAGTTATATTTTTAAAAAATTCAAATTATTGAGTGAGAGGATGTGGTACATCATATGATAACAAGATGGACATACAGTCGGCCGTCTCGACAGTAGAATACCCTGTACCATTACAACGCGCGTGCCAAAATTATATGAAAGAAGGAGATAAGACAAAGAACGTAAAGAAATTTACATATAATGCAAATGTCTTCCACTTTAACAGCAAATTCGATAGCTCAGTGGGTAAAACTGCATGAATGTTTTGTATGTAAGCCAATGGTCCGAGTTTGATTCCTGCCGCAAGGGGTATACACTTTTTTTAGTTTCAAAAAATTAGAAAGTTTTTAATTACTATAATTATTTTGATTTACAGGAAAAAATTTAAAAAAAAATGTTAAAAAAATAAAAAATAAAAATTACTCGTCGCAGACGGGACTTATATTTGAAATAAAAACATTTCGGGTTGACTGCAGCTTAGACAACTGCACCACGAACCAATTCGAAATAAATAATCTTAATTTCATCAAAGTGTGAACATAACGTTTTGATTTATTTGGAGCCCTCTGCCTGGGCTGCTCTTCACTATTTATGGCACGATCGCAATGAAATTTAGGCAATTATATAATATTTTAAATATGGTTTACACAACTTTATAAATTTGAGAGATATATGGTTTTTTCAAATAGCTCCATCAAAGGGGAAGCAGCAAAAATGTAAAACAGACATAAGAAGTCTAAATCCCAAGTTTGGTGTCTCTAGCTCTTATAGTCTCTGAGATCTAGGCGTTCATACAGACAGACAGACGGACGGACAGACGGACATGGCTATATCGACCCCTTTAGTGGTCCTGATCAATATTTAGGTAACTTTTGGGGGTCTGCAACGCCTCCTTCTGCCTGTTACACTCGCACAAAACTATAATACCTGTGTACCTTTGGTACAGGGTATAACAAGAAAGGAAACTAACTTCGGCTCACCGAAGTTTGTATACCCTTGCAGAATTTAAACAAAAAATTAAGATGGAAATTCTGGAATAATAATTAGTTGCCAAACCTCAAACATGATGAAAATGGTTTGAAAATCGGCTAAGTTATGGTTTTTTTTGCCTGATTGTCCCTACCGAAATTCAGGAATAATAAAAACCGGCTTAATCTCAACTTTGATGTAAATATGTTGAAAGCAACAAAGTTAAAATTCTTTTTCTAAAAATTTTCCGCTTCCTATGGCAGCTATGTATATGATATAGTCGTCCGATCCGGCCCGTTCCGACATATGCAGGAGTGAGAGTATATAGAAGATTAACAGCTATCATTTAGATAGCTTTAAAACTGAGGGACTAGTTTGCGTAGAAACGGACAGACGGAAATACGAACAGACGGACATGGGTAAATCGACTCAGCTGTTGATCCTGATCAAGAATATACATATATGTATAACTTATAGGGTCGGAGATGTCTCCTTCACTGCGTTGCAAACTTTTGACTGAAATTATAATACCCTACAAGGGTATAACTAGCTGCAATATTAAGTTTAGATAATTCTGAGAGACCTTGTTAGCGTAGGTATGTATGTATGTATGTATGTAGCTATGTAGCTATGTACGTCGCCACTGTTTGCAGGTTTATAAGTTGTATATGTTAGATACATATGTTGATCCATATAAATATATACATCCACATGTACATATTCGCATCTTGGCCATATTTTTTCGGTATATCACAACCGAATGTAGACTATAAACTTAATCATACATACATACATACAAGTGACTAAAGTTAAGTTTTTTTAGTATCAAAGAGAAGATAGATTTACTTGATTAAACTGAGTACTTATAAAGTGTCGCTTACGGGTTAATACCAATAATTATAGTATAAATAAAATTTAAGAATTTACCTTGTTTAATATGTATATATTATACAATTAATTATATTATACATTAATTGTACTTATTTAAAATGTATATGTAGCTGTGAACTCGAACGAGGCTCTATGACGACTACCACTGAAAGCTTGAGTCGCATGTTCATAATAAGTCGATCGAACTCAGTATTTTAATTACAAACATACACAACCCAACAAAAGCTTACATACGAGCCTACGTCAGAACCGCTCTTTTATTTCTTTAATTTCAGAATACAAAATATTTGTTCGATTTAATTCTATAAATATGTCTAAGAATGTAGAATCATCTATGTACATATGTATGTACGTATTTATACATATATAAATATATTAAAATACAATTTTTAATCTGGGTAAAGTCTGTGTGAGTCTTGTTAGTGATGAATTACTCACTGAATTGTCATCCATTAACAATTTACTGGATTCGATTGTTCGTCAAAGTCTGGTGGTAAGACGGTCCTGTGGTACATGAGAAAGAAAAAGTTTAGCAATTAAAAAAGCTGAAGTATGCTTGATTTTGGAGAATGGAGGTGTTCAAGAGATACAAACTAAAACCGAACCACAAACGATAACCAAAATTTATAAAGGTAATAGGTTACCTCAAACAGCAAATGTATAGATTTTTGCGTTCGTTACAGGTAATTTAAATGTCTTTTAACATGATTTTTTAATATAACTAATACCGAAATTCTTAAATAAGAACACAGTTATACATAGATAAAAGAGATATATGATATAGAACTACTAATTTAATAAAATTAATAAATTTAAACCAAAAACCAAAAAACCAAAATTTTAAATTAATACAAGATGGCATAAAAAAAAAGACTATGTTGATAGGTAGGTACAAGTGATAAGGCCCCATCCTGGGACCTTCAATTAGCGCTAGGCTCCTTTTTGATACACTCCCTCTGTTTCTATTCGTTGTCGTTTTAGTACCATCCCGATTCAGTAAGGAAGCTTAGGATTGCTGATATCTTCAGCTCGCCTACGCTGTCCAGTGACTTCAGCTGTCGGGCTCCAAAGTGGCGTAGTCTTTTGTAGTTTAGTGCCGGGCAGCAGCAGGAATCTCTTGCTATGTTGAAAACTTTTTTTTTTGGGAAAACAAATTCTGATAGGCAGCAAATTTAAATAGTCGTCCGTTGCGGGTTATATACTAATAAGAATAGTAAAAAACAAGAAAGAAAGCTAACTTTGGCTTACCAAAGTTTATATACCCTTGCAGAATTTAAACCAAAAAATTTAAACCCAACTTCTGGAATAATAATTAGTTGCCAAATCTCAAATTTGATGAAAATGGTTTGAAACACGGCTAAGTTATGGTTTTTTTTTTATTTTTCTGAATGTTTTTATGGCAGCTATGAGATATAGTCGACCGTTTTTTTTTTTAAATCTAAACCAAAATTCTAAAATTCTATAAGACGGCCAAATATCAAGTTTGGTTAAAATATCTTGAAAACTGACAAAGTTATAATTTTTTTTCGTAAAATCTTCCGATCGTTCCTATGGCAGCTATATGATATAATCGTCTGATCCTGCCCGTTCCGACATATGAAAGAGTGAGAATATACATATAGAAGACTAACTGCAAAATTTCATTCAGATAGCTTCAAAACTGAGGAACAACTAACTGCAAAATTTCATTCAGATAGCTTCAAAACTGAGGAACAAGTTCGCGTATAATCGGACAGACGGACGGACAGACGGACATGGCTAGATCGACTCTCCTGTTGATCCTGATCAAAATTATATATGTATACTTTATAGGGTCGGAGATGTCTCCTCCACTGCGTTGCAAACTTCTGACTGAAATTATAATACCCTGTAAGGGTATAAAAATCTGCAAAGTTTAAGGGCCTATGCGGGTCTTAAAAAAAAATCGATTATTTTTGGATTTTTTTTTTCAGCTCTGCGATATGGCACACTATCGGGTTAAAGTTAATCTGAATAGATGTAGTTTCTAGTATTTTTGGCCGAAGGTATGAAATAAAGTACTAGAAAGTACACCCATGGCAGCTGTTTTTGTAACCCACTGTTTTGAAAAAGGCCTTTGCGGTGTCAAAAAATTCTGGAAAACCACCCAGATTTTAGAACGTTTTAACTAAAAAAGCGCCGAAAATCGGACTTTAAAAATCTGTAAAATCGGCCCCAAATCCAAAATAGGGAAAAGGAGCAAAAATGAATTAAGTATGAGTGTGGAAAATTCCAACCCAATCAAAACAAATGGGACGACTCTTTAGCAATTGGTGGCGTCGATGGAATCGCCACGACGCACCCACCCATCCTCCGGTTCATCAAGGGGCACCACCCATCTCCGGTGGACCGGGGCCTACTTCAGGTGGCCTGTCTAACGGCTCACCCCCCCCCCCCCCCCCCCCCCCCNNCCCCCCCCCCCCCCCCCCCCCCCAAATTCTTTCACTGCCACGCTGAAAAAGAAATTCCTAGTTTATTATATTTTCACTTCCACTTAGTTCTCTTCCTCACGTTTCTTTCTATCTCGTTTAATTTCCCGAACCTCACTCTGCTCACGCGATCCGTTTTGAACTGCCCTAACCTGGCCGTTTTCGCCTCCTTTTATGAGCTTGAACCGCTGCCCGTTGCTCCGGCTTAGAAACCGTTGATGTTCGGGTGCAACGGCCAAGGCCTAAGGGCAAGAGCCACTTCTCTTAAATTGTCCGCCATCTTCACCGGTTTGCTCCCGACCTACCTCACTTCCCCCTCTGACCCTACCCTAAAAAACCTAATCGATCTATCGATTGCCTCTTTCAGCCCATTCCGACTGGATATGCAACACCACCCAAGGATTTGGAGAGATGCTACGGGTTCCGGCGGCTCGACAAGATCATTGGGAGCATTTGAATCGGCGTCCACAGTGCAGTTCCGAACGGTGCCCAACGCGGGGCTCACGCCTTACGGGAAGTACTACAAATCCGTTCGTCTGTCTTTGTGTACTTTGTGTTCCCTCTTCCAGGTCACACGAGGATGTCCTTGGCGTGGTTCACGCCCAAACTACTACCCTGCATGTCCTCCAACTCGTATGCGTTGCTGCCGACCGCCTTCACCACCCTGGCCTTCATGAACTTCTTGGCAAACTTGGCGTTGAACTGCTTCCCAAAGTCAGTGAGGACGAAGTTCCGGCGGTACACCACCTGGCCTGGCTTTGCGGCGAACACCCTCGCTCTCTGGTCATACCTTTGGCGACTGCGATCGTAAGACGTCTCCAGGCTCTTACGCACCTTCCCCTGCACGACTCGGAGTTTGTCGGCCGTTGCCATCCCTGCCAGCTCGTGGTCGTGTCGGATACCGAAGCTCTCCATCGCCTGCTCGAAGATCCTTGACGTGAACTGCCGTCCAATATCCGAGTGCACCACTTCTGGGACCCCGAACTTGTAGAACACTTCGCTGATGAGGACCATCATCCGGTGGTTCGGCGCCTTCGACTCCTTGCACACCTGGCATCTTCGGACGAACTCGCGCACTGCAGCACCATCCCAGGCCAGTACATCTGCCGTCGGAGGATCTCCAGTGTCTTTCCCATTCCGCCGTGAGCTGCTTTTGGGTCCGTATGGGCTCGCTCAACCATGCCGTGGGTCAAGGAGGATACGTCCACCTCGTCCTCTACAGTTGCCGGGGAGACTCGCTTGAAGATGAGCCCGTTCTCGACCCTAAGATCCGGTAAGTTCTCCGTGTTCTCCTGCACTTCGCGGACTAACTCCTGGTACTCATCCCCAGCAAACTTCGTGGTCTCGAAACCCAGCCACTCGGTTGGATCCAGGGAAATCTCTTCCACGCATCGCTAGAGCGTGTCTGCCACCACGTTCTCGCTGCCCTTCCGATGCTCGATGCTGAAGTTGAACCCCTGAAGCTGCAGCGACCACAAAGCCAGGCGTCCTAAAAGGTCCATCATCGACATCAGCCATTTAAGGCTGGCGTGATTGGTGATGCACGTGAATGGCAAGCCCTCCACATACGGTCGGAATTTCCGGATTGCCAGGAGCGCCGCGAGGCATTCCTTCTCGGTGACGGTGTAATTCACCTGGTGCCTGTTCATCTTCGCCGAGAAGAACACAATCGGCTGCTCCTGGTTATTCGCATCCTTCTGGCAAAGCACGGCTCCCACTCCGATGTGTGACGCGTCACACTGGATGTAAAAGTGACGCTTGAAGTCCGCGTGCACCAGGACCGGCGCCGTGGTTTGTGCCATCTTCAACGCTTCCACAGCCAGTTGCGCCTCCGGACTCAATGAAAACTTTTTGTTCCCTGTTTTCTTGAGCGCTTCGGTTAGAGGCGCCGCCATCGTCGCGGAGTTCCTCACAAAGCGCCGGTACCAGCCAGCGGTGCCGAGAAAAGCGCGCACCTCCTTCATTGACCTCTGGATCCTCCGGATCGCTGCCACCCTACCCGGAGCCATGCGTAGACGACCTCCACCTACGATGAACCCAAGGTAAGCCAACGACTTGAAGCAGAACTTCGATTTACCCATGCCGATGGTTAATCCCGCTCCTTAGGCACTCGGCGACTCGTCGCAGGTAGCAGAAGTGCGTCTCGATGTCCGGAGCCAGTATGAGAAGATCATCCAGGTATACGAACACATTGGATCGAATTTCGGCTGGGATTACTCGATCCATGAGTCCCACCAACCGCTGCGCCGCATTGCTGAGTCCGAAAGGCATCACCCTGAACTGGTAAAGGGGCTTACCTGGAACCGGGAACGCCGTCAATTCCTTGCTTTTCTCGTCCAGCTCGATCTGCCAGAACGCGAATTTCAAATCCACGCTGGAGATTAAATGCGTTTGATCGATTCTTGACAGGATTCCATCGATATTAGGCAAGGGGTAAGTATCTAAACAGAATCTGTCCTTTCCAGGCTGTGATACCACCGTCGTCCGGTTTCTCCATGGGCTCTTACTCTCCTCGATGACTCCCAGGGCTAGCATTTTGGCGACTTCGTCCTCGACCACCTTCTGCTTCGCCGGTGGTTCCCAGGCCATCCTTCTCAAAAGTCAGAAACCGCCGCTTGATCTCCTCCAGCTCCCGGAACTCGGGCCCGGATAACGTCCAGGATTCGGGCTGCTCCTCGTCGTCGTCTTTCTGGTCCGCGTAGTGTTCCATCTCCTCGGCGTGGATTTCTTCGGCCTTCTTCACGCCGTGGCCGGCGCATGGTCCCACTACCGCCGGCTGCAGGCCAAACGTCCGCCAGAAATCGATGCCAAGATACGCCAACTGCTCCAGGTACGGGCAAAGATAGAAGAGAACGGCCCCTACCCTTCCTTCATACTCCACAGGTACCTTAATCCGGCCGATGATGGACCGAGCTTCGCCCGCGTCCGTTCGCACCACGGAGAAACACGGCTGTACTGGCACGCCGAACGTCCCCACCAGCTCCCTGCCGCCTCTTCCCAGCAGACTGACTTTCGTTCCGGTGTCCAACAAGCCCGTCAGCTGCTGACCCAGGACTTTTATCTTGGCGAAGGGTCTGGGATCTTGGATGCCACCACGTTTTACCGCTGCAACGACCTCCTTCGTTTCTCCTGCCGTTTCCGGAAACGATCTCGGGCCTTCCTGACAGTGCGGGAAACCTTCCGCATGCCACTCAGCTGGTGTGACTCGGAAATCCGGCTCCTTGCCGGCGCATTCGCTCTTCATAGGGTAAATATCTAAGCCTATTATTATTCCTATCCTTACGCTCTAATGGTTCTTCGTAGGCCCTCTTACTTCGCGGGATTCCTCCCTGGACGAGCTCCACCCGCCCTCGGATCGCCCAGCCGTCCGTTTCCCGCGCTGTTTAGGCATTTCGAAGCGACGGTGTCTGCTTTTCCGCACCGGAAGCAAAACACCTTCCGCAGCTCCTGCCCGCAGTCCCGGAAGCCGTGAACCAAGGCTCCGCGGTTCCAGCATCCGCTCCTGAAAAGATTTTGGGACTCTCCCGTACCTCCTCTACAGGTACTCCAAGCGAAACAAGAAACCCTCGACGTGACTCCGCTCGTCCTCGCCGCTGAAGGAGATGTTCCAGCGGTCCACCCTGGTGCCATGGGAACTGCCTCCCGCGTCCCAGTTGGCATACAGCCGCTCGTCACGGAACTCGCCAGCCCGACGGTCCTCCACGCGCCAGTTACGGTCACCGCGGTCGGCCTGTCGCCCCTCCTCCGCCTCTGTTGAGTCCACTGGGCTGCTGCTGTACGTATCGCCCAGCTCCGGTGCACCACTGGCCTGTTTTGATGGCATCCTCAGTGGCATCCTTGTTGGCTGTAAGGCAGCTGTCTGCACCTGCCTGGGTACCGCTCCGGTTTCTCTCGCTCGCCCAACTGGAGGTGACTGTCGCGGTTGCTGCTGCTGTCGTCCCGTTGGAATTGATGGCTGCTGCTGCGGGCGCTGGCCCTGGCTCCCGCCTGTAACGGGCCTCTGAGGGACAGCCGGTCTCAAAACCTCGTTCATCAGCTGCATCATCTCCAGGAAACCTGCCCGCATCTCGTCACGCAAACTCTGGCTGATCCCAGCCTCCTGAGACTTGCGGTACATGCTGGTTAGCGAGGAAGAAAATAATATTATGTTTCATTTGTTCATATTATTCTTTATTTTTCAATGTGTTTGCCTGTGCTAATCTTCCCTGAGCTGGTAAAATGCCCCGTTTTATTTCCCACCCCTTTTCTTGATTTTGTCTCCTATCGCTCACACCACCTCAATGTGTTATTGTATGAGTAAATGCGCCGGGCGCGGTTGGCTCACCCGGTGTATTTTTGTAATTTCTCCAAGAAGAAAATGTTCCATATCGTCGTGTTCCTTGCCGTGGGGGGGTCCTTCGTTATCCTGAATGTGTCCTGGTATCGATGTATATGGTTGTCGCAGGGGTTTGTCACTGATCTTCACTTTATCTCAACTTGTTAGGCTGCTGGCCTAATTACGAGTGTCTATTGTTTCTCGTCCCAGCCGTCGCGTGGCCTAATTCTGCCTGCTCCTCTCCCGGCTGCGCTGCCACGATCGATGGCACGCGCCGTTCCGCATTCCATGCATTCTTTTGCATGGCGAGCTTTCCGTCTCGCTCTCTCTCCTGGGCGGCAGGTGGCCCATGCAAATTCCGTTTTTGCATTCACTGCTCTGTCGGCGCCTGCGCCGTGGGTTTCTGCCAGGTCGCGCTCTCTGGCCCCCCTCTTGTATAACCGTCCCTCCGATACGACCTCTGCCTTATCCAGTCGTCCTGGTGCCTCAATCCCTTGACTTCCACCAGCGTTAGCCTCGATAGAGCATCCGCTACTACGTTGAGTTCCCCCTTCCTGTACTCCATATCGAATTGGTACGGTTGTAAATCCAATGCCCACCTGGCGACTCTCCCCGCCGGGCTCTTGATCCGCCACTCATTGTTTTTTTCCTGACCAGCACCACGGGTGCACTGTATGGACTCATTGACCTTTCTATCAGCCCTAGGGACAACAACTCATTTACCTGTTCATCGATAATTACCAGTTGCCTTGGGTTTCTTGGGTAGTACCTCTGCTTGATTGGCATATCGTCTGTTAGGTATATCTTGTGTATTGCTGCGTTACTGACCCCCTGCATGCTCTCGAATACTTGCCTTTGCTCCTGCAGAAAGTTCTCTATCTTATCCCCAAGTGTATCCTCCAGGTCCTGTGTCTCAGCTACCTCTATTGCCTCGTTGTTGCTGCTCCCCGCCTCCTTTATCTCCAGCTCGAGATTCCCGCACCGCAGAGTGCTCCGTGCCTTCGCCAAGAAATCCATTCCCAACAAAATGCCTCCTGCCACTTCTGACATGATCATGAATGATGTTTCGATCCGTACACCTCCGAATCTGATCTTGGCGTGGAACTCTCCTATCGCATGCTGCTTCATCCCATTGGCCAGTGTTATCTCTGCCCGAACTCCGCTCCATCTCCCGTGCTCTCGAAG
Organism: Drosophila mayri; assembly: GCA_008042485.1. Taxonomy (NCBI): domain Eukaryota; kingdom Metazoa; phylum Arthropoda; class Insecta; order Diptera; family Drosophilidae; genus Drosophila; species Drosophila mayri. Next base: position 2,408 of record VNJN01000132.1, on the reverse strand, counting down.
ATCTTAGTAGGAGTTCTTGCTGATCGCGCTCCGTGATGCTCCCGTATCCATGACTCCCTTTACTGTTCTTTCCCCGAAGCCGATCCTTGTGACGATTTGGAATCCGTCACATGTCAAATCGTCCCTCGGGTCTGGCATTTACTTCGTGGCCTGAGCTGTCAGTTTTAGTTGCTCAGGCCTTATGCGTTTCCCGCCGGCGCCCTACAGCATTGTGTAGTCCTTACTCCGTTCTTCCCACAGACCCAACAGAACAGCCTCGGTGGGTTGCCACAATTGTGTGCTGCGTGCCCCGTGCCCCCGCACCTAAAGCACATCTCTTGCTTTATCTGTTGCTATTGTACTGGTCGTATTGCGCCTTCCACTGCTTCGACTTCCTCTACTTTCGCTGCCAATTTCAGGAACTCTGTTAATGTGCTGAACCCGTTCCTCCGTGTGTACAACTTTATTTTGCTCCTGAAATTCTTATTCGAGGTAAAGGAAATTTATCAGATAGTAACTTTTTATTAATCTGGCGATAGTCAATCACTAGCCGCCATTTCTTTATATCTGATCCAGGAGAAGATTTCTTAGGGACAATTAATAATGGGCTGTTATATTCAGACACTGATGGGTCAACGATTCCATAGGAATTAATTTTCCTACTTGTTTTTGTATTTCATCAACTTGGCTGTGTGGGCTTCGATAATTTTGTATGTAAACGGGTTCACTATCTTTTAATCTCAGCTTCTGTTTATAGAAGTTGTTTGTGGTTATCGCTTCGGTTTCCAATCCGAAAATATCACTATATTGTGTACATAATTTAGTGAGTTGCGACTTGAATTGTGGAGGGAAGTTTACTGAAAGTTGGGATAATACAAACTTTTCTCTGTTTTCTAGTGAGGGTTTGACTACATCGTAGTTCGAAAGTGATTCATACGTTAACGTGTCTATGGTTACTACTTTATCTGTATTTGTAGTATTTAAAAGCCTTATAAAAGCATTATTAGATGTTGCTATGGTATTTGCAATGTAAATACCATGCTGAATTTCCTGAGTTGGAATTAATACACTGTCTTCATTTGGATTGAATTTATTTTCCGAATGACTTGGGATCTTGCTGGCAGAAGAATTGAATTGTTGCCAGTACTGTGAGTTAACGGTACATAAATTGGAAAATTTAAATTATCAGGCCTTATTATAAGCCAAGATGGCTTGAAGTCTAATTGACAGTTGTATTTCTTTATAAAATCAATACCTAATATTCCATCACATGGAATAGGGAATTGTTCGGTCACGATGTGAAAATTCTGTGGAATCTATGTATCTATGTATCTATGTATGTATTTTGTTGTCTGTATTTCAACAAAAACTAAACCTTTGGATCAAGAAATACTTGACTTATCCCTTTTATGTCTATAATACAATTATCTTGGATATCATAAAAGATATCAGAAGTTTCTTTTAATATGAATTTATCTGCGCCTGTGTCTATCAGAAAGACAAGTTATTTTCCTGTAGCTACGTTAATGAATTGGACGAATATATTCTGACTTAGATTAATAGCGTAAACTCTCGCATCGTTTACTGCTGAGGATTTAAAGGGTTCTGCGAGTTTCCCGATACATCTTGGGTAACTCTTACATTTCTTTGGAAGTTGTTCTGGCCTCTATTCGAGTTACCACGGCCTCTATGGTTTTCAACATTTTCTCTTCCTCCATTATTATTATTATTATTATTGCCATTGTTATAATAGTTATTCCGTTAGTTATTGTTATTTTGAAACCTGATAGTTGCCTCTATAATTCCCACGCTAGCGGTTCGTACCGCGCTGGGATTGATTTTTATAGTACAGAACGGTGTCGAATTCTCAGCTTTACCATCGAAAGCTGGTACAAGCTTGGATGCCGTATGTATGAAGTCAATGTTCGATTGAGCCATCGTAGATCTTGAATCGTCTTCATAGTCCGTGGAGCTATCCAGTACTGGTACTAATACAGCTGGAATAGTCAAATTATTCAGATCTTCTTTCCTCGTTTAGGACTTGGATCTTGAGACTCTTCTTGCTCCTGGTTGATTCCTGTATCACCAGTTTCAATTGTTCCAATTCCCACTGAGGTATTTATAATAGTGGGTATTGACAATTCTAAATCGAATTTTTTTTAATTAATACCACATTAGATCTTAGTCTGATCAAAAGTCTTGATACTTGCGACCAATGAGCTTGATTTATTATTCCTCTATGTTCATGAACTAGTATCCGTATCTCATTAAAACTTCTTACTAGTATCTCGACGAGTTTCTTGACGTAATTTTTTTGGATGGGCAAGGGATCTATAAGACTTATCGAATTCGTTTTTTTTATCGTATATTTCTTTGTATAATTCGGTCCATTCCATTTTATTATAGAAAGGACACCAACATTATTATTT
>VNJN01000117.1:0-29185 GCA_008042485.1 Drosophila mayri | reverse complement strand
ATTTAGATGTCGGAAAATCCCAAGAGTTACGGATATTTCCTTTTTGATTAGGATGTTGGAAAATCCCAAGAGTTACGGATATTTCCTTTTTGATTCAGGATGTTGGAAAATCCCAAGAGTTACGGATATTTCCTTTTTGATTTACGATGTTGGAAAATCCCAAGAGTTACGGATATTTCCTGTTGACTAACGTCGGTTGACGTGTTCGTCGGGGTCACCAAAATGTTTATACGGAGGCTTCGATGCCTGGCAGATAGTGCATAAACTATTGCCTTTGATTGTCGCAACTAGCACTTGGAACTAGGTGGACGGTTGGTTGGTTTGGTTGGAGTTGAGTTGGGTGCATAAAGACACGGCGATGGTGTCGGGCATGAATAAAAGCTCTTGGTTGAGGTAGAACTCTTACTGACTTTATTAATGAAAACTTAACAGTATATAGGTACAAAATGCTTATGGTAACAAATATCGTATAACTGTGTATGTGGGTATTGTCAGATATATGACCTGACACTTATTGCTACAGTGCTCTATTTTGTTGTCCGCCAGTTATGCATATTCGCTTGACCTGGTAACTGATACTTTATTAACGACAAATGCATGTGGCTGCGACTGAAGAATTATTATGTCTAATTATAAATGATATTGCTTATGAGTAATGCTGCCGTGACTGAACAACTCCTATTCTATTCTGCTAGCGCACACACCCCAACGAATGTAGTTAAAATGCAAGAAAAGTAATCTATGGCGGACTCGCCTCGTTCACCAAAAGAATATTAATAAAGGGTGAGAAATGCTCGCAGCTTCGTTGTCCTCTCGATCTCGGGGTCCTCGTTGTCCTTGTTCTCGGGTGTCCTCGGTCGTTTGCAAAAAAAAAATGTATATCGGTCGTCAATCAATTCGAGATTTGTCACTTTTCAAACTTAGGCTTTTACTGGCTAATTTACGAGTGATCTTAATCTCATTTGTCAATTATTTCATGACCTGATTCTGCCAACCCTTATGCGGCTGCGCTGCCGCGATCCATGGCACGCGCCGTTCCGCATTCCATGCATTCTCTGCATTCCGGGCTTCCTTCTCGCTCCCTCTTGGGCGGGCAGGTGGCCGATGCAAATTCAATTTCGCAATTCAGTGCGCTGCTAGCTCCTGCGCCGTGGGCCTCTGCCCTGATCGTGCTCTCTGGCCTTTTCTGCCGGCTGCTGATTGGCGGATCTCGCGTTCCGGTCCTTTAGATGTGGTACCGCCGTTTCGTCCCGTTTCCTGGCCGGTGTTCCCGAAGATGTCGCGGGCGATTTTGCCGCCAATGTTGCCGATGACGTCAGCCATGGTGTGGCCGGGGTGCGGGCTGGCCCTATGATCCCAAACGCCTGTCCCTAATCCCTAACTAATATTTACATCTTATTTCTACACTTAACCTACTATTTACACGAGTATATACAAATATTTACACGGTGGCGGCGGCCATGTCGTGACCGTCGTCACAAAGTAAGTCAATGTTAGGACTTTACGAAAATAAAATCTGTTAGAAATTATAATTCAGCAAATGAAAACGCGTGTTTTATTTGGAACAAGCTTTTTGAAGAGGAGTTATTTGGGAACCAAAGTGCTCCAGGTATGCTAAAATACTTAATGACCCCTATTCGATAGTGTTTTGGAAACCATCCAAATAGCGTTCCAAAAATAAAAATGGAGCTACCATTGACTGACAGCTTCACTCTAAGGAATTTAACATCATTGCATTGCTTGAAAGTTAATAATTCTGACGTGAGAGTGGAGTTAACCGCTATAAGGACCCCACACCCAAGCCTGACAGACCGATCTGGCCAAAATGGGTCCATTTTTAGAACTTTAAACGGTCTTGAGGGTTTTTTGATTTCTGATCTTGATTCCTCGTTTCTCTGTCACGGTTGTCATGAAAGTCGATAAGCTTGCTAATCTGATTTTACAATCTTTTGTTATGGCTTTTCATTATTGAATAAATATTTAGGTTCTTTTACATTTTGAATTTGTTCTATAAAGCGATTTGAGTTTCTTAAAAGCCTACTGAGATCCACCCTCTCGGACCACAAGCACATACAGTTCCAATACGAATTTGACAATTCTGCAAAACAAACCCTATTTTAAAACACCCCGGAACACTATCTGGGAAAAGTTCCAAATGTCCGGGCATAGTAAAATAGTAAGATCCATAGAAAAAGAAAAGTCCCTGGAAACGCTCTCCAATGAATTACTAGAGGTCATGGCCGTTATCCGGAACAATGAAAAGGACAAAGTCAAATATGGTGGGACAGGGACAATTCGCTTCAAAACAATAGACTCAAAAAATTTTCAAAAATTTCCAAGCTGGCCAAAAAATAATACAAATCGTCGTCAAACGCAACGAACAGGCCTTAACAGCACTAAAGCAAGCTCACTTCTCAGGAGAGCTCACCGATGCCAACAAGCACTGGGGCAGACTTCTTGGCGAGGATAAAAACCCCATTAAATGGAATATTTCTAGTCATGCTACAGGCAAAAGATGGCTCCACGCAATTAAGACAGCAATATCGCTATTTGTGGCTATATCATTATCCAATGGAGCATCTTTTGGGTTGTCTTCCTGCCAAAAGCAAAACGGGAGCCATGTGAGTCAAAGGGTAAGCCTCACCACTTTCTTAATTAAGCCGCTGGAAATGCTGCTGGACCTATACATCAGGGACGATGTGGGGAGATTACTGTCAACAAACCAGCATGCGTACACAATAAGAAAAATCAGTGGAGAGAGCAAGCTGGCATGGAAACCCAATGTACTGCAGAGGGTGCAAAAAGCTACCATAGGGCTATACGATTCTCAGAAGATGTTTAGCAGCACCTGTTATTTTTTTATATTTTTATATATTGATAAAATTGAATATATATATATATATATATATATATATATATATATATATATATATATATATATATATATATATATATATATATATTCAATTTTATCTATATATATATTCAATTTTATCAATATATAAAAATATAAAAAAATAACAGGTGCTGCTAAACATCTTCTGAGAATCGTATAGCCCTATGGTAGCTATATATATATATATATATATATACCAGAAGTCATGCGATCGCTGTCAGCCAATGAGACTAAGCCACAGAACGGGTTTTTCGGCTGAAAAATTTTTTCAATTTTGGANGATATTAGAAGGTGAGAGGGAGCGTATTATTGATATAAAAACATGTAAACAATACGTACATAGGAAGAATATTGCCCTTTAATTGATCTCGCATGTATGGCATCGACCAATACTTGGATCGCTTCTTATTTGGTTAAGAATCTTCCTTATCTATTACGACAATAATTACTGCCATGGCAATAGTAGTTTTTATTTTCTTGTTCATTTTTTATTTACATTTTTAAAGTAATGTAAACAAGCATGTATGACCGCATCACTTGCCGGCCAAAAATGCCAAACAGATAGTAAAATCAGCGGTCACTCTTGAAAAGATAAAACATTTGTTCCGCTGCAAAACGTTTACTGTCTGCTTAAGCATGCTTAAGCATAGTATCCAGACAGTAAAAAACCGTCTTCGAGCAGTGAATGAGAGCGAGAGGCAAATAGTTGAAAACGGTTGTTCGTCAGCTGCTGTTTTAAAGGGCGGTAACCTGACACGAAAACAAATATACTAAAAAAGTGTGTGGCACTCATTAGTATATTCCGAGCGGGCTGCGAAAAAGAATATACAATTTAATAAAACAGACTGTTCTCGACCCTCGATTGCCCCTATGTCTACCTTCTTCAGTTCCGTAAATCCGTTAAATTTTCAAAAAACATCACAGGAGTTTGCTTCAGATTTACTAGCTATAAAACAAACAAAAGATATTGATAGGAATGTAAAACTAAGGTTTACAAAACTTAAATCTACTATAGAAGCCGTGGCGACTGGGGCCTTCGGCTGTATTGTTTTCTGTTTGTTTTTACTTTGTTAACATACTATTTAATAGGATTGAATTTAATTAAATGTATTCATCTAATTTTTAATTCTGATAATATATATTAAAATGTTTAATAAGTTTTAAAATATTACTTTTATTTTATGTTGTTGAACGAGATATTGCAGAGATAGGCGTATTCAGATGGAAGAAGGGAAGTTTATTTTAGATTATGATATGATATGATGATTTAGGACATGATATTTGAAGGTGAGTGGGAGCGTCTTACTGATATAAAAACATGTAAAGAATACATAGATAGCAAGAATATTGCCCTATAATTGATCTCGCAGTTATAGCATCACCCAATACTTCGATCGCTTCTTATTAGGTTAAGAATCTTCCTTCTCTATAACTGCAATAATTACTGCCATGGCAATAGTGTGTTTTTTATTTTCTTGTTAATTTTTTATTGACATTTTTAAAATATTGTTAACAAGCATGTATGCCCGCATCATTTGCCGGCCAAAAATGTCAAACAAATAGTAAAATCAGCGGTCACTCTTGAAAAGATAAAACATTTGTGCCGCTGCAAAACATTTTACTGTCTGGATACTATGCTTACGATCGACGAGAAGAGCATGTGATATGAAAGAGACCATTGACAATAAGAAATCTGTGAAAAATAAAAAGATCAGTAAAAATAATACGTCAACAACTTCAGAATTGGGATTGCAACCTTTTTTTTTATTATTGAGGTTTTTTTAATGAGGTTGAGGAGGAAGACACACAAATGGAAGTATTGAATCAAGGGACTGCAAGTAAGCACGTCGAGCGTACATAAGAAGAAGAAGCACTTGACGCCGCAATAAGAGTAGCTGAGAAGAAGAAGATACTAACCAGATTGATGAAAAACGACATTAAGGGGATGGATGACGTTCAAATGGTGAAGCAGCTCATTGTGCCATTCTCCGCTACCGAAAATGAAGAAGCACTTCAATGGATTTTGGATTTTGAAAGAGCGTGCAGATGTGTTAATTATGACCTTTCAACTACGCGTATTTGGATGCTGATAAAACCGGGGATAGATGCCTACTAGTTTCTGCGTGTTGACCGACCGGAGACGTATGACGAATTCAAGGAGAAGTTTTTAATAACTTTTGGCCACGGTAATCTAACGGGTTATATAGTGTTGCTGTTGAAGGAAACCAATTTTAACCCTGGCAAAAGCACCGTCATGGGTTACATTCTCAAAATGGAGGAAAATGTCTTGCGTGCTAATATTTATAAAAAATTAACTATACAATTCATTATCGATGGTTTTCGCGATCGTTCAGCCAATATCGCACTATTGTACTCAGCAACCACAATCGAACAGTTAAGACAAATGTCAAGAAAATGTGAAAATTTAGGGAAAAATTTCCAAAATGCGTTCCATCGCACAGGAAGCACTTTTGCTGAAGAGATCTGAAACATGGTACGCTGTTTTAATTGCTCGGTACATTGACACTACGCTTCGTCTTGCACTGCGCCAAAGCACGAGAAAGGATCCTGTTTCCGCTGTGGACCCCTTCAGCATATGTTAAAGGAGTGCCAGCAGAAGCCAGCAACTAATCCAAGAGTCGTGGAAGCAATCAACCTGCCCATTCAAGACAAAGAGAAAAACAAGCTGTTTATACCTATTTTCAATCGGGTAGGAGTATATTTTATCACTGATCGAAGACAACACAATAATTTAACATTCCTTTCTGCTATGTTCGATACCGGCAGCGGCAAAATATTGTGGTGTTAATGGAGATCAAATCGAAAAACTTGAAAAAATTTTTGTTAGACTTATTTGCCAAAACATAGTAGAAGAATTTGCTTTATTGGTTGTACCCGACAAATATGTCGTTCATTTAGGGCGTAAGTTTTTGGAAAAGTTTGTAATAAAATCGATCTCTAAGGATAAAATAAATTGATATTTCTGACTGTTGATAGTTAAGCATTGAATATTGATAGTGAACCATTGAAAATTAAATTGAATGAACTGAACAGCGACAGTGAATCATTGAAAAGTTTTAACATTGAAAGTGATACATTAGAATTATATAAGGATATTGAAAGAGATAGTGAAGATAGTATATCATTTACATATAATATTGATGTATTAAGGGATGGTGAAAGTTTAGACATAAATCCGAAACTAAATGATAACGATCGTAGTGAAATAATAAGGCTGAATAATTATTTAGATTTCTCCAATATACCATGCATACCATACCATGGCAAGTATGCTAAAGTATTTAGGGTTATTTTCCTATTTCAGGCGATTTATACTAGCATATTCAAAAACAGCCAAACCATTACAAGAGCTTCCCAAAGCAGACTTTAAGTACAAAACTAATGAAAATTCCATAAACATTTTCGAGTATCTTCGGGAGAAATTAATCTCGGAGTTACATTGCGATGCCAGTAGCGAAGGATTGGATGGAATTTTATTGCAGAAACAAGATGATAATAAGTTTCATCCAATAGCGTTTTTTTCACAAAGTGGAACAAAATTAGAGGAGAGATATGAAAGTTTAAAATTAGAAACATTAGCTGTAGTTTATTCATTACGAAAATTCAGAATATACGTAGAAGAAATTTCATTTAATATAGTAACAGATTGTAATGCAGTAGTTTTGTGCTTAGGAAAGGGTAACCTCAATTCGAATATTGCCAGATGGGCTTTAGAATTAGCAAATTATAATTATACGCTAAAGCATCGTAGTGGAAAATATATGTAAGACATGTAAGGTTTCATTCTAAAGGAAGCAGTACTCACTATGGTGGACGAAAGAGCTAAGCGATCTCAGGAGAAACCAGTGACTGGGAACCATACAAGGAGGCGCAAAAAGCCTAAAAAAGATATTTACAAGAATAAAAAGGACTTATGGCAGATCTACTGCTATTCATTAGAAGGCGTAAAAGTCCTTGCGAGGCTAAGTAAGATTCTCGCTAAAGGGCATACAAGCCCATATAAACAGGGCGGACGGTACTGCCACAATGACAATAGAGGAGTATCTGGAGCTACTAGTCCACACTCACTGCCCAGGAAACCTGCGGGAGAACTCAAATCCCGAAGGAAAAAGGGACACTCAGATAGACACATCAATGAAAGATATAAATTCCACAAATAAAAAAGCACGGGCCCGGACGTCATACTACCATCAATGCTACAAACATCTACAGATGGTTAAAAGACATATACATGGCTTGCATTAGACTGACTTATGTATATTCCACTCCAACATCATTTTGGAAGAGCTCAATAAGGCAGGTATCAAAACAGTGACCTACGTAGACGACGTGGTACTGCTAGTATCAGGGCCCTTTCCTAACATTATTAGCGGCATAATGACAGGCGCGCTGGGACAGCTAAACAAATAGGCAAATACCTGCGGATTGGGCACCAACCCTACAAAAACACAACTAATGCTCTTCACTAGAAGAAATAAGGTGCCCAGTGTATGTGGCACAAAGTTAACACTATCCGAGCAAGCAATGTATTTAGGAGTGATACTGGACCCAAAACTAACATGAAAGAAAAACGGCTCTGCACAGCGGTGGTATGGCCAATTCTGACATACGGGGCTCTGGTATGGTGGCCAGAACTAACCAGGGCTTACAACATATAGAAACTCATAAGTATACAACGAGCAGTCTAGGCAAGAGCCGCAGCGGCGATGCGCTCATGCGGAGATGCACTTCGGAAATATATTTACGATCTAGTACACAACAAATGAAGACTGCAACAGCGGCAAAGTAAGCGTAGAGGACATGGTATCCCTCTTCACCTGGGACGTACGCTATGCTGGGGTATTGCTGCAGTGAAAACCAAATCACGGCTGGTGGCTGAATGCAAGGGGGCCCTTAATAGACTTGCAGAGAACAATAAGGTACAAGTAACCTGGGTACCGGGACTCAACGACATCCCAGGGAATGAAGAAGCAGACGCACTGGCAAGAGCAGGCTCGGCTGGGCCTTGCACTGACACATAGATACTGATCTCCCCAAACTCAGTCCTGACAAGGATCCACGACCACTTCAAATAAACATCCATCTGCTAACTGCTATCCAACAGAAAAAGGGGTATTAACAGGTGCACGACGGTTGCCACAGGATATGGGGCGACTGGATCGCACGCAATAAAAATGGGACTGCCACACAACACCATCTGCGGAAGCTGCAAGCACGAAAGCTCCCGGATTTCGGCGCACCAACTTCCGAGCGAACCTACTTTCTCCCGCTCCCCGCTCCTATTTTCGATACCCTAAGTCCTTAGGTATTTCCTTACTGCAATGTTGCCTATAGGAAACATTTGTCCATCTATATATGTATATAAATAAGTACGTTCGTATGCGTAATATTACATTTAACACAAAATACAATTTTTGTTAACAATCATTATTTTAGCAGTTTATGTTAACAATCCCAGGCTGACACCGGTCGATAAGCTTTTCCATCTTCTCACCAAAACTAGTGGCGAGGCCAAGGTCATAGTGTCAAAACCTCCGCTTACAAATGACGGTTTCGCGCCAGCGTGGGAAGCGCTTCAAGACCGTTTCCAAAATAGCCAACTCAAGCTCTTGTTCAACTTGAGTTCCATTTCTCAAGAATCTGGAGCTAAACGAGCTGCAGTCCACGATTCAGGGGTGTTTGACAGCGCTAGCACATTCTCATATATCCACTGACAACTGGGATTGGCTGCTGGTATGGGTTTGGGCTTGAGCACAAATGGAAATTACATTTTGACCTGGTAAGTAAGTAAGTAAGTTTTTCTAATGCCATAGACAAATATTTGGACGATATTTTAATTTTTAATTTCTTATCCTAGCGCTAGAAGGTTATACTTATAATTATAGGACTGACTTGCGACCCTATTTGTCTTATATCTATGTGGTAGATTTTTCCACATACGGATAGCATGAATAAAGAATTGCCTATTCGAGCACAGTGCAGTATATCTTGCAGCATATAAAAGCAGAAGTAGCTGATTTGAATTTATCAAACAAATGGTTCCTAGGTTGTAACAATCTTGTGCAAATATTCTAAAGACCTATACTAAATCCACGAAGTCAAGTTTAGGTCCAGTTTTTTAAGTCGTCCAGGCCCATATCCCTATGTACCATACCCACCTCCCTATCCCCAACGTCCGTTTATGTTCAGATGGCACTTAACGATTCCGCCGAATATATTATATAAAAAAAAAGGTTTTTTAAGAGTTTATATAGTCGGTTGAGTTTATTTAAATTATAGACAAATCTGACAATAGAGACAATAGAGTACGTCTAGCTTGACCATATCCCGCGAGTCAAAGTGTCCAAAAGTGTTCGGAATAATAATTACTTAAAATAACTTTGACTTTATCGGGTTAATACTCTAGTCATTATTTATAGCGCATTCATCTATTACATCAACCATTTTATTACTGGCACACAAACATTTAGCTGTTTAATAGGACTGCTAACATAAATTCGCACAATTTCGTCTGCGTACAAATTAACTTTAGAATCAGACAAAGGGCTAGGTGAGTCATTTACATAAATAGAAAACAACAACGGACCCAGGACAGATCCTTGGGGAACGTGTGAGTTTGCCAAAGCTTGAAATTCTAACCGTCGAATCAACTGCTTGTTGCATATCATAAAGATATGATTATATGAACCAAGCTGCTGCACTTAAAAAGTTGTAAAAAGGTTTTTAGCTTGGTACTAAGAGCTAAATTGTTATTATATGTGAAGTGAGGACGTAATAATGGTGACATAATTTTAATAAATTTAGAGTTATCATTGTCTAAGCCTTCAGTATTTGACTAAATTTTAAGTTTGCATTCCAAGACATCACATTGATTGACACACACAAACCGAAATATAATATCACAGTAAAAAAAATTATTCAGATACTGGTTAGATATTGCTTCAGGTACATCAAGCTGCGAGAACGACCGACACAGTTCTTCCACATCGACGTTGCGGTCGAAGCCCTTCTTACTCTTCCCTACTTACTTAACTCTTGTTTTTTTTTACGATCCATGATTGTTAAATTTTTACTTTAAGTGCTCACACCAGTTTCCTAACCAGAGCTCTGCATACTGAAGTGGTAAGTTCTGTATCGCTTCCACTTGAAATGGGATACATCCCTCATCCCTCATTATAATTTAAAACCCAGAATTTTCTATCGGCTTAATTACTCTGGACTTGACAGGCACGCATATATTAAATATATACTACAAATCTTTGTTGAAACATTCAATTGAGACTCAACACTGCATCATTAATAAATAGGACGCTAATCAAATGCATTGTATTCATAATGAAGTTATGTATAACTAACGTTCTTGAAATTCCTATAGCTTCAAGATTTTTCAGTCTCGTCATTATTGTATCACAGGTTAAAAATTTTAGATCATGTCTGGCAGTGTACAACCCCAATGTCTCAAAACGATCTAATAATAGTTGTGTTTAAATTTAATTCCATTAACCAAGAAAAATATGGCTTATCTTAAGCTGCTTGAAGAAAATGTTTGAAAACACTACTTATGTTATATTTCTATAATAATTCAATCATTATAATTAAAGAATTATTAAATAATGTTTTTGCAAATTAACTTGTTTTAAATTCTCATTAAAATAATAAATATAAAACAAATTAGTGTGCAAAACTGAGTGCGTCTTACCCAAGACCAGCAGTATATATATATATATAGCGTCATCACTAGGATAACCAAAACGTTCTGATCAAAACAAAACTTAACCCTCGCAGTTTATTAAAAAAATTAGACAAATCAGGCGTAAATCAGGTCTTAAAATATGTGAACCATTTTTAACCCCTTTTATAATTACATACAGTTGGAATCTTGCTACGCGCCGCGAAAATCTAAAATTATCCGTCATAGTAAAAATATTTTAGCAGAAAATCATTGAAAAAAAAAATAAGAAGATTCCAAAATTCAATTCGTTCAAATTCATTTTAAATTCACTTTATATAGTTTAGTTTTCAAAAAACAGCAGGAAATACATATAAGTGTGACCCTTCTCATGCCTTTTTTGTAATACCTTTGGTCCGGCTATCTCGAGCGCAGTATAAGTATAGCAAAATTTTCAAGCGATTTGATCTTATGTTAGATAATATAGACAATAATAATATATATAATAGTATAATAATATATATATTATGGGATGTTTACTTACATGGAAATTATGTATATTTTTGTAATCATAGAATTAGAAAATGTATATTTTTTGTTTTTTATTTCCCGGCAAGTACAAACCTACTAAAAACAATTTATTTTTTTTTTTTGTATGATTTCTTTTTTACAATACGATAAGGATTTTAAGTGTGTTTTAATAAATCGTTTATATAATTGTTCCAACATACAGTACAGAAGTTCTTTGGCTTTATTCAATGCAATAAAAAAGCTGTTCAAATATTTTTTTCGGCAAGTACACTAATAAACGTTTATCTTTTGTTTTACTTGCGGTCCTGCCAGCAAAGTGTTTAATTCCGCACGACTGTCGCGTTAGAAGGTCGAATTGGGACTGATAGTGGAAGAGCGTCGGAAGTACGAGTTCCTGTTCAAGCGTTTGCAGCACTCTGAGAACTTGAGAGAATAAATACTGTTTCGTCATTGGTGCTCTTTGACAGACATGATGGGAGATAGTATACAGAGGTGATTTTACTCTATGAAGAAAAGAATAGTTACCACCACGTGGTTGTATAGTGTATGCTAGCTAATTTTTTATTTTAAGTGTGTCATGCCCTGTTAAAGTCATGTTCTTGACTAATTTCTTAAAATTCGTATCTCCGCGTGCTTAAAAGATGGATTTACCATATCTTTATCATGTTAATTGATTAATTGTTTCAAAGTAAAATAAATAAAATTGTTTTCAATTTACGGCGTGATGAAATACACTTAAAATAAGTCGTTCGCTAGCTATCAAGATTCAGGCAAACTGGGTAATCCAAAAATCTTTATGCGTTCAAACTGTATATAATTGGCTATGACCCGTAGTAAGTCGGTTATAAAATATTGCAAAATAAATTTTTTAGTCAACTTCTTATAACGTTAACAAAAATCTCCCCTTTTCTCCTTTTATTTATATAACTACAGTCCAAAGCCACACATGTGTTAAATAGTGGACAAATTTTGTATCTAGAAAAAAAAAACACAAATGAAGTAATCACTATACCCTTGCAAGGTATTATAATTTCAGTTTGAATTTTGCAACGCAATGAAGGAGACATTTCCGACCCTATAATATATATACATATTCTTGATCAGGATCAACATCCGAGTCAATCTCGGCGCTCCTATAATTACGTCGTTACCGCAGCGACAAAGCGCGCGCCCGTTATTCAATTGCATATCATTAATCAATTAAATAAGTTTCCGATGAACTACCACTTGGTCATAATTTTAGAAGTATTTCGCCTTATTTTAGGAAAAACCGAAGTTTCTAGCACATTTTTCCACCGAGTTACTACTGTTAGTAGTTATTACTGTAAATTAGGGAAAAAACAGCGTTTTTAGCAACTTTAAACGCGTTTTCTGCAAAAATATGATGTGATAGACAAATTCTGCTTACGTATTCTGATTCAGCGGGACAAAATCAATAAGAAAAGGTTTGGCTCATTCAAGATACAAAAATAGTGTTGCACTGTGTTATACACAAACTAGAGATCCAATTTTAAAGCTATCTGAATAAAACTTTTCAGTTAGACTTCTAAATACCCTCACTCGTACATACATATATTGGAACGGATCGGACGACTATACCATATTGCTGCCATAGAAACCGAATTAAAAAAATTTTTTTAATCCAATTCTGCAAGGGTATCAAACTTCGGTGAGCCGAAAATTTTAGTTTTGACTTTAATAGGACAAAAACCTATAACAATAAAATTAAGTATTATTATTTTCTACTATTTTTGCTAATATTATATTTCTGATTCCCTCTTTCATGATTGTGTGGTCAAAAATTAAAAAAATGTTTTTGGCATCACTGAAAGGTTTTTTTTCTTACTTCTGCACTCAGTTTGTTATAAGATTCCACATGGAAGTGAAGAAATGGAAAAGGGAACTATTAAAGCCAAAACAATCCTAGTTCAATATAAGCAAATATCGCTAAAAAAAAAACCGTTAACTTATCACTAAATTTGTTGATAATCCAGATGGTTTGAAGCATAGCTGTGCAAAAAAACGTAAGTTGTCTGATCGCGATATTATGCATAATTAAAGGTGGCAATTCGTTTGATTCGTGCTCCCAGAGGACACCTACGGTCATTTTTGGGAACTTTTTTTTTAATTTCTCAAAAGAGCCACTAAAACTTAGCAACTTGAATTTAACCGGATATTAAATAAAGATTGAAGTATTTTTCGAAATTTTTTTTGCAGTTAAAATTGTCCAATTTTCGAGATGGAGGGTGTTGAAGTTTGATGTCTTATGTTTTTCTTGAATAAATTCCTTGCCCGATGTGCGATTGATAAGTTACAGACCCTTTCTGAAACATTAAAGATGGAACATTACACACAAAAACAAAAAGCTGATATTGTGAAATTTTATTTCCAAAATAGTTCGTCAACTACACTTGCTCAACGCGCATTCCGAGCGAAGTATAGCGACGAAAAGTGCTTTCAGCGAAAACAATTCGCATTTTAGTGACTACATTCAATTAAATTGGGTCGTTGGCAACATCCACGACCAAAGTTAAGCAGTCATTGATGCCATACAAGCCGATGTTCAATACCATTAAAACACCTCATGCCTTAGAAGAGTCAGTGCTCAGGAGTTTGAGGATCGATTTGAGTTTATTCCCTTACAAGATGCAGATAGTTTAACATTTATTGCCGACTTACAATCTCGCCGCACTGAATACAGTCGAAAAATGCAGAACATGCTTATCTTAAAAATGTGGATTTGGACTGATCGAGACCGAGATCAGAAGATATGACTTCTCCTGACAAAAAAAAACCGTACATCCTCGAACAACTTAAGGGCAAGAAAAGCAACGGAATCGTTGGTATTGACCGGCAAACACTCAAAACTGTGATGGGAAATGCCGAAATGCCGGCAGATTTGTGCACAGCTGCTGACGGTGGTCACTTAGCAGATATTGTTTTCAAAAAGTGACAAAAAAAAGTATACTGGATTAAATTTAAATAAAATATAATTGTTTAAATCTACTTTTTTATATTTAAAAAAATGTTAATTTTCTTACTGTCATGGTAAACCAATTTCAATGCAACGGGGTCTCAAGTAAAAAAAAAATTTAAATGCCATTTTCAATGTTAAATTTTCAAACTAAATAATTAGTGCCCCTTTTAATTGTTTTTTTTTCGAAAAATAAACACGAAAAACACCTACTGAAAATATTCATTCGATGTCCTCTTGTGTAATGATCATATTCTATAACCTGGGTCTATCAGCCAGTTTTTATACCCTATACCAAAAGGTACACAGGTATTATAATTTTGTGCAAGTGTAATTTTCTGTAACAGGTAGAAGAAGGCATGGTAGACCCCCAAAAGTTACCTACATATTGGTCAGAACCACTAAGGACCAATATAGCCATGTCCATCCCATGTCCATCCCATGTCCATCCCATGGCCATTATGTCCGGCCGTCTGTCCATCCGTCCGTCCGTCCGTGTATGAACCTAGATCTTAGAGACTATAAGAGCCACAGACACAAAACTTGGGATTTAGACTTCTTATATCTGCACGCAGATAAATTTTTCAGTTGCCCTTTTTGGAGGAGCTATTTAAAAATATAATATACATTTTTAAAGTTATGTAAACCATTTTCAAAATGTTTGTTACTTTATCAAATATACAGATTGTCTAAAAATCATTGCGATCGTGCCATATCGAGATATAAGCTTTTTACCAGCCCAGGCAGTTGTCACGAATTCTATTCCCGTATGCGACGAGTAAAAGTTTTTATATTTTTAGCTAATTATTATTTTCTTTTTTATTTTCCCCTGTAAATCAAAATAATTACAGTATTTAATACTAAACAAGAAAGTAAGCTAACTTGCTGAATTTAGACAAAAAATTAAAAGCTAAATTCCGAAATAATAATAATTTGCCAAATCTCAAAATTGATGAGAATATGTTGAGAAACAGCGCAGTTATGATTTTTGATCTTTTTTTTCTGATTGTTCCGATGGCAGCTATAGGATATAGCCGTCCGATTTTTATAAAATTAAAATAGAAATTCTGAAATAATAAAAAGTGGCCAAATCTCGAATTTGATGAAAATGGTATGAAAAACGGTTATGGTTTTTCCTTTTATTTTTCTGATTGTTCCTATGGAAGCTATAGGGTATAGTCGGCCTAGTTTCATGAAATTAAAGCCGAAATTCAGGAATAATAAACATCAATTTCAGGAAAATATGTTGAAAACTGACAAAGTTACAATTTTTATACCCGTTACCCATAGGGTAGAAGGGTATTATAACGTTGTGCCGGCAGGAAATGTATGTAACAGGTAGAAGGAGGCATCGTCGACCCTATAAATTATATATATTCTTGATCAGCGTCTACAGCCGAGACGATCTAGCCATGTCCTTCTGTGTGTGTGTGTCCGTATGAAACACTGGATCTCAGAGACTATAAGAGATATTTTGTTATGCTTGTACGCAGATCAAGTTTGTTTCAAATTTTTACCACGCCCAATTCCGCTCCGTAAATCATCAAGAAGCGAAATCACATCATCAAATTTTAAATCTAGAGTCGAATTTTGGTATGTACATTAAGAACTATAGTCCGTGTGATTCCTGAAAGATTGGATGCGATCAGATAAAAATTGTCGAAGCTATTAAAGAAATAATTTTGTATGGCCACGAACGGCTGCTTCAGCCTCATTTGGTTGTCCAACTAGACCAACTAGATATTCTTACCAGTTCTTGATTGTGATCGAAAACAAATCTTATAAAGATAATTATTAGCCGCTGTAATGCAATAATAACGCGTTTTTAAACACTTAGGTACATGTGTATGTATTTTTGAATGTATGTGATTATATTACACTTTCATTTGCATTTGTCCGTTATGTTCAAAAATGTATTAACTATTTACTATGGGTAGCGTGTATCTCACAGCGAGCTCACTCAACTGTAGCTTTCTTACTTGTTTTTTTTCGGAGTGTTCCTGTGATACAGTCGTCCGATCCGGCCCGTTCCGAGAGTATATAAAACTAACTATTAACTATTTTATTATTCTTAAACTTCGGTTTTAATTTAATTAAAATCGGTCGACTATATCTTATCGCTTTCATATTAACAATCATGAAAATAAAATATAAAAAACCATAACTTAGCCGTTTTTCAAACCATTTTCATCAAACTTGAGATTTGGCAACTAATTATTATTCCAGATTTTCGGGTTTAATTATACCCTTGCAGGGTATTATAATTTTAGTCAGAAGTTTGCAACGCAGTGAAGGAGACATCTCCGACCCTATAAAAAATATATATTCTTGATCAGGATAAACAGCCGAATCAATCTAGCCATGTCCGTCTGTCCGTTTCTACGCAAACTAGTCCCTCAGTTTTGATGCTATCTGAACGAAACTTTGCAGTTAGTCTTCTATATACTCTCACTCGGAACGGGCCGGATCGGACGACTATATCATATAGCTGCCATAGGAACAATAGAAACATTTTTAGAAAAAAATTTTAACTTTGTCAGTTTTCAACATATTTTCATCAAAGTTGAGATTTAGCCGTTATATATTATTCCTGAATTTCATTTTAATTTCATGAAAATCGGCCAACTATATCCTATAGCTTCCATAGGAACAATCAGGACAAAAGTTTTCAACATATTTTCATCAAAGTTGAGAACAATCAGAATAATTTAAAAAAAAACCATAACTTAGCCTTTTTTCAGACCATTTCCATCATGTTCGAGATTTGGCCACTAATTATTATTACAGAATTTCGGTGTTAATTTTTATTTTAATTCTGCAAGGGTAGAAGTTAGCTTCCTTTCTTGTTTTTTGCATAAATTCTGCAAGGGTATACAAACTTCGTTGAGCCGAAGTTAGCTTCCTATCTTGTTTTTGTATTAATTCTTTATTAATTTATAAATAATTCAATTGCAACCTGAGAGGGGATACAAACTTTGAATAGTCACAATTAGCTTTATTTCTATATATATTTGTTACATCCTCGATATCAAAAAAATAAACATCAATGTTTTGAAAAATTGGAAAACATCGGTTTCCTACTTCCTTCGGCATCTCGAAATGAGCTTCCTTTTTATACCCTGTACCAAAGGTACAAAGGTATTATAGTTTTGTGCCAGTGCAATTTTCTGTAACAGGCAGAAGGAGGCGTGCCAGACCCCTAAAAGTTACCTGAATATTGATCAGGACCACTAAAGGAGTCGATATAGCCATGCCCGTCTGTCCGTTTGTCCGTCCGTCTGTTTGCCTGTCTGTCTGTAAGAACGTCTAGATCTCAGAGACTATTAGAGCTAGAGACACCAAACTTGGGATTTAGACCTCTTATATCTGCACGCAGATCAAGTTTGTTTTTAATTTTTGTTTTTAATTTTGCTCCCCTTTTTGGTGGAGCTATTTGAAAAAAACCATATATCTCCCAAATTTATAAAGCTATGAAAACTATATTCAACAGGTTTATGTATTTTATAAAAATACACAGATTTCCTAAATTTGCGATCGTGCCATAAATAGCAGAGATATAGGCTTTTTACTCTATACAAGAGCAGCCCAGGCAGAGGGCTCAAAAAAAAATCAAAACGTTCATTATACATTTTAGTTATGTTCACGCATTGGTGAAATTAAGATTGCTTATTTTGAATTGGTTAGTGGTGCAGCTGTCTAAGCTGCAGTCAACCTGCAATGTTCATAAAATAAGTTGCAACGGGTTCGATCCCGTCTGCGACAGTCAAGCTTATTATATTATGTATTATATATATTTTTTTTATTATTTTTTTTTATAAATAAAAAAAAGTATAGTATTTCATACTCCACCCAAAAAAGTATACTTAATGTTTTTAATTAAAACAAGAAAATAAGCTAACTTCAGCTCACCAAAGTTTATATACCATTGCAGAATTTTAACAAAAAAAATGAACACCGAAATTCTGTAATATTAATTAGTTGCCAAATCTTAAACTTGATGAAAATGGTTTGAAAATCGGCTAAGTTATGGTTTTTTTTTATTTTCCTGATTGTTCCTATGGCAGCTATAGAATATAGTTGGCCGATTTTCATAAAATTAAAACCATAATTCAGGAATAATATAAAACGGCTAAATCTTAACTGTGATAAAAATATATTGAAAACTGACAAAGTTATGGGGTTTTGTTTTATTTTCCAGATTGTTCCTATGGAAGCTATAGGATATAGTCGGTCGATTTTCACAATATTAAAAACCAAAATTCAGGAATAATTTAAAACGGCTGAAATTTTCCGATTGTTCCTATGGCAGCTATACGATATAGTCGTCCGATCCGGCCCGTCCCGACATATGCACGAGTGAGAGTATATAGATGACTAACTGCAAAGTTTCATTCAGATAGCTTTAAAACTGAGCGACTGTTTGCGTAGAAACGGACAGACGGACATGGCTAGATCGACTCGGCTGTTGATCCTGATCAAGAATATATATACTTTATAGGGTCGGAGATATCTCCTTTACTGCGTTGCAAACTTCTGACTAAAATTATAATACCCTGCAATGGTATAAAAATATCCTTATGCCTGGCGGCGGAATTGCACCCAGGCCAATTGCTGACGTAAATGTATGTACAGCTTTACCCACTGAGCTACCGACTTTGCTTTTGTATTGAATGACATTTGCATTATATGTAAATTTGTCTCCGTTTGTCTCCGTAATTTTGGCAAATAATATTGGCAATTTGGGACACCCGACTGTATGTTCATCTTGTTAGTTTTATTTTAATGTTGATTAATATAGAACAATGAATAAGCTTTCTAAATAAATTTCATTAGTTTTCCTATTTTTGACAAGAAATTTAAATAATCAAAATCGGTTTGAGTATTTAACTGCAGAATCATATTTTATAGACATATGGGCAAATACACGCAATATAAAATTTAACTCATATGTATAACAGATATTTTTCAGATTTCCCAAACCACCTTTATCAGAAAAACAAATCTCTTTTTTGATGCAAATATGTGTAAACTAAAAACAAAACAAATGGTTTTCCTTAATTCTGATTTATGTATACTTGTGTAATATTACGTAGAAATTAATTTATGAAAAATGTTTTATAACTTTGTATAAAAGTAATTTGTTAATTTTTTTTTATTTTAAAAACTTAGTTACCACTAAGATTTAAATTTTTTAATTAACTAAACAATTTATTTTAAGGGGAGTATTTTAAAGGTTTTATACGTTCGATTTTAAAACTAGTTTTATTTTTAATTAACAGACAAAGGTTTTGCAGTGTACAGGTGTGTTATAGTCCCGTGAGTTAAGTTTTTGGTTAAACGCGACCAACGCGGAAGAAGCTCAGATGGGGCAGAAACAAAGTAGCAAATAGTAGCGTAAGAGCGTCGAAAATAGATTTAACAAAACCGGAACATAAGATCCGACTGAATGTAGGTTTGACGCTCTGGAATTCCTATTTAAGAACTCGCCATTGGTTCCTTTTAAGAAAAAGTGTGGGAAAGAGTCAGTACAGGGATGGTTTTACTTACTAAGCGAATACCACAGGCTTCGAAATGTCGGGGTTGTTGGAAAGCGAAGGATTATTTTCAAAGTAAATTTTGTTGTATAGAACCCGAATACGAAGTCAAAACTAACGCATTTGACCAAGATCTTACACAGATAAAAATGAAGAACGAAAAAATAAAGAATATTTTTCTTGTTTTTGGCGTTCTTGTTTCTTGAAATTTTTAAGAATGATTCGGGATCAAATGGTTTGATTAATCCTGTTTCGGGATTAAAGTCAAACAAGAAAGGAAGCTAGCTTCGGCACACCGAAGTTTATCCTTGCAGAATTTTAACAAAAATTAAAACCGAAATTCTGGACAAAAGAATTAGTTTCCAAATCTCAGATTTGATGAAAATGGTTTGAAAAACGGTTACGTTTTTTTTTCTAATTGTTCCTACGGCAGCTATAGGATATACATAGTTGGCTGATTTTTATGAAATTAAAACCGAAATTCTGAAATTATATAAGATGGCAAAATATCAAGTTAAGAAAATATCTTGCAAACTTCCGAATGAAATTATAACACCCCGCAAGGGTATAAAAAACAAGATGGGCGTCCCGCCAGTAGAATACACTGTACCATACAACACGCGTTCCAAAATTATATGAAAGAAGGAGGTAAGACAAAAAACGGAAATAAATGTACATATAATGCAAATGTCTTCCACGTCAAAAAGAGCAAGGTCGATAGCTCAGTGGGTAAAACTGCATATATTTTTTGTGTGTAAGCCAGTGGTCGTCCGAGTTCGATTCCTGCCCCAAGGGGTAAACAATTTTTTTTAGTTTTAAAAAATTAGAAGGTTTTTTTAATACTATAATTATTTTGATTTACAGGAAAAAATTTAAAAAAAATATTGTTAAAATGATATATATCAAAAAATAAAAAAAAAACTCGTCGCAGACGGGACTTGAACCCGTGACAATTTATTTTATTTGACATTAAAGCATTTCGGGTTGAATGCAGCTTAGACAACTGCACCACTAACCAATTCGAAATAAGTAATCTTAATTTCATAAAAGTGTGAGCATAACTAAAATGTAGAATGAACGTTTTGATTTATTTGGAGCCCTCTGCCTGGGCTGCTCTTGTGTATAAAAAAATAAGCCTTCACTTCCGCTATTTATGGCACGATTGCAATGAAATTTAGGCAATATGTGTATTTTGGTAAAATACATAGAGGTTTTAAATATGGTTCACACAACTTTATAAATTTGGGAGATATATGGTTTTTTTCAAATAGCTCCATCAAAAAGGGGAGCAGCAAAAATTTAAAACAAACTTGATCTGCGTGCAGACGTAAGAAGTCTAACTCTCAAGTTTGGTGTCTCTAGCTCTTATAGTCTCTGAGATCTAGGCTTTCATACAGACAGACGGACAAACGGACGGACGGACGGACAGACGGACATGGCTATATCGACTCCTTTAGTGGTCCTGATCAATATTTAGGTAACTTTTGGGGGTCTGACTCGCCTCCTTCTGCCTGTTACAGAAAATTGCACTGGCACGAAACTATAATACCTTTGTACCTTTGGTACATGGTATAAAAACCCAAAATACTTTCGTAAATCCCGTTTCGGGATTAAAGTAAACAAAGCCTATAAATTAAATCAATCCTGATTCGGGATTAAAGTGAAATTGTATGTATAAGCGTTTTCGCAAATATAAAATTTAGTAGAGTGCGATTCACTTACAGCGTTACAAACTTTTCCGTCTACCATAGTTAATCTATGCTTAATTTTTTTTTGACACATAGTTCTGTAGGTATTAGAAAATTTATTTTCTCCTCAAAGTATTTCTCCTCTGATTTTTAATAATTCGGTCGTCTTTTTTATAGCCTGTACCAAAGGTACAAAGGTATTATAGTTTTGTGCGATTGCAATTTTCCGTAACAGGCAGAAGGAGGCGTGGCGTGTATTTTATCAAAATACACAGATTGCCTAAATTTCATTGCGAATGTGCCATAAATAGCGGAGATATAGGCTTTTTACTCTTTTGGACACATATTTGTACACATTATGTGTACAAGAGCAGTCCAGGCAGAGGGCTCCAAATAAAAAAAAATGTTAATTACACAATTTGGCTATGTTCACATTTTTGTGAAACTAAGATTACTAATTTCGAATTGATTAGTGGTGCAGCTGTCTAAGCTGCAGTCAACCCAAAAAGTCTTTATGTAAAGAAAAATTAGTTGTCACGGGTTCGAATCCCGTCTGTAACAAAGTCATACTTCTATATTTTTTAGAAATCTTTTCTTTTCCTATAATTAAAAAAAATACAAAAAAAGTACTGCAAGCTGAAAACTATACTTAATTTTTTTTAATTATCAAGGCAAATCGTTTACAAAAATATACTTACAGCTTTACCCACTGAGCTACCGGCTTTGCTATTAACTTAAATGATATTTACATTAAGGAGTTATGCGGATCAAAAATTGTCAAATTTTTTTGGTTTTTACTCGATAGTAAAACATTTATAGAGTATGTTGTCAAAACTTAGTTCCGAGCAAAGAGAATTTTTTAAACTCTCCGACTCGGAGTCCCAGGCGCATAGCATGTACATATATGTAAACGGTCAAATGCTTGTCAAACTTTAAACGCATTTTACTCGAAAGTTGCTCAAAAAAGTCTGTGTCAAAAAATTCTGGGAAACTGCCCAACCGATCGGGTTGAAATTTTGCACACTCATTCTTAATTGATTTTTGCTCCCCCCAACGTGCTCCTTTTACCCATTTTGGATTTGGGGCCGATTTTGCAGATTTTTAAAGTAGTAAAAACGTTCTCTAATCCGAAAAAAATTAAAAATAAAAACAAAACACTTTGGGCGGAGGAGCCATCTTTCCTTTAATGGAAGCAATTTGGTTTTTTTTTATTTTCGGCAGGTCGTTTTCCAGTATTTTTTGACACCGCAAGGCCATTTTTTAAAACAGTGGGTTACAGAAACAGTTGCCATGGGCAGACAACTATTCAGATAAACTTTTCCCCCGTAGTGTGCTATATAGCAGAGCTGAGAAAAAAAATTCCAAAAATGACCGATTATTTTGACCAAAAGACCCGCATATGCCCTTAAATGTAAATTTGTCTCCATTTTTAAGTCTTCTTAATATCTTTCTTTCATAAAATTTTGGCACGCGCTTTATACTGTTACATGGTATTTTACTATCGGGACACCCGACAGTATGTCTGTCTTGTTTAAACTAGAATCGAAATTGGTCTGCAATAAGGAGCTGATCAGTTTGTGAAATAAGTTGAAGAGGTACGAAAGATGTAACCAATAAACTTTTGTCGTCTATATCGTTATTTGGAAAACGTTTGCTTGTACCACTAACCATACAACATATAGACTACTCATTTCATACAACGAAAATGTCCATAAAAATTTCTTAGCGACAGGCCCCAGAGCTGTGAGCGACAGGCCCCGACGCTCTGGGTGCGCTCTAATTGCTCTCTCTCTCTCATTCTTACGCTCGCACACTGATTTCGAGAGTCAGTCGCAAAGTGGTGCGTCTTGAAGAAGTCGCTCTGCGCTTGACTTCTTTTTTATATGTATGCGTGTTCATGCATTCACGTACACGGATGCATGTATGCGATCATTTCATTTTGGCCCAGCAAGAATATTTGGTCTTTTGCTACTTTGCTACCCTAAGAATATTGGCATATTCATTATTGGGTTAATGATAAAAATAAGAATAATCTATGTTATAATATATTTCTTAATATTTCAGCATACATTTCATATTTGTTTACCAATTCAGCTTGGTGGGAGCGGGCAGAAACAAAAACAGCTGATTGATGTTTGATTCTTCAGGAGCATCATCAATACGTCTTCGTTAGACTTGACATTGTTTATCGTCTTGGACATGTCGTCGGCGTACCTTGAGTCCAGAATGCCAAATAATGAATGTGCTACATATCCGACTATGTCAAGTGGCGCTCTTCGTTGTCGGAAATGATTTATCAACTCATTTCCTGCTTGTAGTTCCCCATATACATGTTGAAAGTGTTCATATATTGACCTACAAGCATTGACGTTTCGTAGCTCTGAACATTTGTGCTTTACTTCCGCTATCCCAGCAGCCAATATTTCCATGTCGCTCCAATATGTTTTAAGTCATAGTACGCAATTATGTTCCATTCTGAGATTGCCATTCTGGACGTGCCGAGCCGTTCGTAGAATATTCCCGGCTGACCTGCAAACGGAGTTACGGTTACTGATTATCCCATTGCTAGCGGTAGTGTGAGTAGCATTGCCAGCACTGTTGGTAAGATCGGAAACTACATCTTTTTCTTCGGCGTTGGGTTTTATTAGGCCTGCGCTGCATCCCCACCGGAGCTATATGGGCGCTTTGTGGCTATTTCATCCTTCATCAATGGAGCCAGAAGAGTAACTGGTCGTTTAAATGTGCCTGATGCTGTTTTGACGTCTACTACGCGAACTTTATTGTCTTTGCCTGGGTACGTCTTTACTATCCGCCCCATAGGCCAGCTCATTACCGGCACGTTGTCTTCTTTTACTAGGACTAATAGTCCTTCTTTGTCATTCTGTGCCATGGTCTTCCATTTAGTCCGCATTTGCAGCTCTTGATTCCAAAACGACTGCTTGAGCCTGGATAGGGCAAGATTCGCATCAGGAGGAGCGACTAGCGGTTCACCAATTAAAAAATGACCTGGACTGAGCGCAAAAGTATCCGTGGGATCAGACGACATCGGAGTGAGGGGCCTTGAATTGAGTATCGCCTCGACTTCAATAATTACTGTGTTAAGCTCTTCAAACGTGACTGTGACTGATACCAGTAGCCTTTCCGCTGACTTAAGTGCAGCTTTCCATAGGCCGCCAAACGATGGCGCTCGAGGCGGGATGAACTTGAACTTAACTGCTGCTTACTGCATTGGTTTATGATCTTGGTCTGGGCCTGTGCTGTGAAGATTGTTTCTTCTAACGCCTTTAACTGGTTGTTGGCACTTACAAAAGTCGTGGCGTTGTCACAATGAATGGTCTGACACTTTCCACGTCGACCCAGGGAACGCTGAAGGGCGGCTAGGAACACGTCTGTTGTTAGGTCGCTTACCAATTCTAGATGTACTGCTTTAGTGGCAAAACAGCAGAATACTGCAATGTACGCCTTATCTGGTCTTTTTCCACGGATTTTATGGTGAATCCAAAGGGGACCGCAGTAGTCGACTCCAGAGTTGGAGAATGGACAAGCCTGTGTTACTCGATCCGCAGGCAAATTACCCATGAATTGTTGCATCAATTTGGGCCGTGCCCTTGTGCATCTGACACAACTGTGTATGATGCTTTTGGCCATTGTTTTGTCATTCAGAATCCAGTATTGTTGTCTGGCTATTGCTCTCAATGATTGCGCTCCGCAATGCATGTTCTCTTTATGTATTTCTCGTAGCAACATCTTCATAATTGGATCATTGTATGGAAGCAAGATCCGATGCTTTGCGGGATTTGTCATATACGATTATTGGAGACAGCGAGACAATTGAACTTCTTTTGTCTACTGTCCTGTGGATGCGCAGTTGTTTATACCCAGCACTAATTTCAATTTTTTGAATAGTGCTTAAGATGAGTGTCCTAGCAGAAGATAGTTCACCTACACTTAGCGTAGTTGTAGGAGATCGGTTCTGCTTGTGACAAAAGCGCAGCATGTAAGCTACAATGCGTTGCAACTGGGGAAAGAAGCTGCTGTGATTGCAACTGTATAGTTCGATTCCTAGTTGATCTTGGCATGTTGGCAAACTCACTTGCGTCACTCCGCGCTCTAGATCGCTGGGAGTGATGCTCGGTACCCTGGACCATTTGTCTCGGGAACCGTGTAAGGATAGAGGTCAGAACAGCCTGAGGATGTGTTCCGCTAGTTTGCTTGCCGCAATCCCTCTTGATAGTACATAAGCTGGGTTATTCGCGGATGACACATGTCGCCACTGAGATTGATGCGACACCGCCTGGATTTTAGCGATCCGATTTGCCACAAACGTGTGGTATGATGATGCGGACGCATTTATCCAGGAGAGGACTACAGTTGAATCAGTCCACAAGTACCCAGATGCCTTGTTCTCAGGCATGCGTAAATCCTTTCTGACTCTATGGCTCAGTTCAGCTCCCAAAACTGCAGCACATAGCTCTAGCCGCGGTAATGTTTCTTTAGCTGACGGCGCAACTCTTGACTTTGAGCAGAGCAATCGGACGGATACTTAATTATTTTTGTATGTGGCTCGCTTATACACTGAAGCTCCATATGCTCGTTCCGAAGCTTCGACAAATGTGTGTAATTCTTGTGTGACAGGAATTCGTATGTTGTTTAGCGCTTGTAAGTCAGCGCGATAATTTTTGCAATCTACCTGAAGGTGCTGAAGATGCTC
Organism: Drosophila mayri; assembly: GCA_008042485.1. Lineage (NCBI taxonomy): Eukaryota > Metazoa > Arthropoda > Insecta > Diptera > Drosophilidae > Drosophila > Drosophila mayri. The sequence continues at coordinate 3,161 of VNJN01000117.1, read as the reverse complement.
GTCGTTCCAGGCCATTTTTAATTCCCACAGGGTCTGCATGAAAATCTTTGCCTTGACCACCATGGGCAAATAATCCTAATGGATCGAATATTTGCGATGCTTCCGAACTGACCACTTGTTTGGTGATGGTTGACACTTCGCTTTTTTAAATCGTCCACATAACTGATCCTTTTGTGGCATCCAAAGCAAACCCAACGTCTTAACACTGTATTATTGGAGTGTTTCGTCTAACTTGACGTTAGAGACGATATCTTCGTTGGGAATCTGGCTTATTGGAGCACCAATTTCGGAGCTTGAATCCGGAAGGCAACAGTATTTTGTTCAATTCTTGTTGAATTTGTACGGCCTCTGGGATGCTGTTTGATCCTGTGAGATAGTCATCTACGCAAAAATCATTTTTAAGTACGGACGACCCTAGCGGCAGATGATTCTTGTCCTTTTCGGAAAGATAATCCAAGCATTTAGTAGCCAGGAATGGCGCTGATGTTGTACCATATGTGACAGTTTTAAGTCTATAAAACTTTAGATCGTCTGATGGTTTCTTCCGCCATACGATTAATTAATGAAACTGGTGGTCAGGGTGCATCCACACCTGCCGATACATCTTCTCTATACCCGCAGTAAACACATATCTGTGAGTGCGGAATCGTAGTAAAATTGCAAACAACTCGCTCTGCACAGTGGGTCCAGCGTGCAATATATCCTTCAACGATTTATTGCTTATCGTTTTACAAGATGCATCAAACACTACCCGCAGTTTTGTGGTACTGCTTTCGGGTTTCAATACACAGTGATGTGGAATGAAGTAGTGATCTGAGGGTACGTGTGTGGGATGTACCAGTTTCATGTGTCCAAGACGTTTATATTCTTCCATGAATTCTACATATCCTTTCCATACTTCTGGTGGAGTTTGTCGCTCTAATGCCAAATATCTGTTGGTTGCTGTTTTTTGCGATGCCCCAGGGCTGAAGTTCCTTCAGGAAATGGAAGTTTCACAATAAATTTTCCATCTATCGCAACCTGTAGATTCGCTACGAAATGAGATTCCCAATAAGCTTATATTGGAGATCGAGGTTTTTCTTTGGTGCCTAGTGTGAAGGGGCGCTGGTGCCGCAAAAAGGTTTCCACAGACGGGGGATGCAGATGAAATACGGGCCGCTGGTAGCACAGGAAAAAAGCCCACCGCGCGATCGGAATCGAATTAAAGAAGAAGTCTGGGGCGTCGATGGTACAAAACTCCAGGGTGCAATCGCATATATTTCGGTTCGCTTCATACATTGAACTAACATAACTTAACATAAGGGCCGCGCTCCCGATCGATAAGCTCGGCTTAACAGTACGGGAGCGGGCCCAAGTGGCGGAAAGGCCAGCGCGAGAGCGGAAGCAGCGGAGGCAGACCCGAAGACCTGAGCACAAAAGGGGCGAGCGCGGGTGCGCTCGCCAGGTTTTGGTGAGCCAAGGCGGCACAGAGGGCCCCTCACCTAAACATCCCGCCCCCCTTGCAATCACTCGGGTTGCAATAAGTCCCACGTCGTTATGGCTGGTGGCAGGCTCCGGACACGACCCATCCAAAAACGGTGCTTTGGGCCACCGGTAGCCCGTCCTGAATCTTCAGGAAGCCCGGCTGAATGATGCGCGGATACATGTCCGCGCCCAGAACGACGGAAATCGTGGCTGGCAAATAGAACCGCTCGTCAGCCAGACTGATGCCTCGGAAGTGGGCACGCACCGTATCGCTCAGCTCTCGGCACGGTGTACGAACGCGGACGTGAGGCTCGATTTTGAACATGACGTCCAGCCGCACGCTCTCGTCGGTTTTTGATCCCACGGTGGCCGAACAGGCCTGGTCGTCCCCCACACTATTAGTGGGCAGACGGAAACACGCCGCTAGCGAAGCATCAATGCAGCTCGAGGGCGTGTACGGGTCACTGAGGGTCCCCGAGTCGAAGATCCGGGTCCCGGTGTCAATCCGCACAAGCGCAGTCGGCAACACATTGACACTGTTCCGCTGCAGCAGCGACGACAGGGTTGGCGCAGCGGCCGCATTCTGCGGGGGCCCTCGCCGAGAGGCGGAAAATTACCTAGGCGCAGCTGGCGCGGGTGGACGAACAGTGGACGACGCCCGATGAGTGGCGGACGACGGCCGTGGAGCTTCTGAAGACTGCCGGGCCGTGGCGGAAGAATGCCGAGAAGCTGCCAACGAGAGTGGAGCGGTTCGTGAGAGCCGGAAAGTGGTGGCCGAAGGCCGCGACCGGTGCTTCCCCCGACGTGGATTGCGCCGAGCCCGCGGCTCCTCCACGATGTGCAGCAGTGAGTGGTGATCCTGACCACACGTCTTGCAGCAGTCCCCTCGCCGACACGCTCCGTCGGAGTGCTCGTGGGCCAAGCAACTGGAGCAATATCGGTTGACGAGAACCGCCCGGAGCCGTTTCTCCGCGTTTAAACGCAGAAAACGGCGGCACTCCTTCAGTGGGTGGATCCCACTGCAGACTCGGCATCGGTAGGACTGTGTATCTCGAGTACATCTGCTCTCCAGGGATTGGGTGTTGCGTGGACGTGGCGTCATCGTGGTGAATGCGCTTGGCGGAAATATGGCGGAGAAACAAAACAACGTTATTAGTATGGTGTGAAGTACAACTAAGAACTACGGTCAGAGCTACGATACGGCACAGTGGACAGGAACATCGGAGCGGAAGAACGCATTGTCATTGTGGTCGGGTGGACTCTTCCATAGGAAGCAGCACGACCTTAGCTACGGGCCTCTTGATGAGGCCTCGCGCGGTGCGGATGTCGACCACGTGGACATGGCCATCGGATCCTGGAAACACCGCGTCAACCCTGCCTAATCGCCACTGATTGGACGGAAGGTTGTCCTCCTTAATGACCACAATATTCCCATTCCATCTCTTGTAGAGGCTCGCCACTTATTCCACTGTAGAGAGATAGTCCAGTCGCAGTCACGGAGCGATCACGTAGGGGGATCCGTCCAAGTCTAGTTCCCGAAGACACATTCAAAAGACTTATCGTTTTGAGTTTAACTTCTCAATACAGTTATTTTATTTATTTTGTCTTAGGGTTTGCTTTTAGTTAGAGCAGCTGTAGTTGCCGCTCCAAGCTCACATCATTGTCTGTTCTTATCGATCTACCTTTAGAATTAATTA
>VNJN01000114.1:0-22954 GCA_008042485.1 Drosophila mayri | reverse complement strand
TTAACTTTGTCAGTTTTTAGCATATTTTCATCAAAGGTGAGATTTTGCCGTTTTATATAATTCCTGAATTTTTGTTTTAATTTCACGAAAATCGGTCGACTATATCCTAAAGATTCCTTAGGAACAATTAGGAAAATAAAAGAAAACCCCATAACTTTGTCAGTTTTCAACATATTTTCATCAAAGTTAGAATTTACCCGTTTTATATTATTCCTGAATTTTGGTTTTAATTTCATGAAAATCGGCCAACTATATGCTGTAGCTGCCATAGGAACCATACGGAAAACAAAATATAAAGTTTAAATAGTAAGTTTAAGATTTGGCAACTAAATAATATTACAGAATTTCGGTGTTATTTTTTTTTTTAATTTTGCAAGGGTATATAAACTTCGGTGAGCCGAAGTTTGCTTCTTTTCTTGTTTTTTATATGTGTTTATACTATGTATGCTTATTTAATGTATTCTTACCCTTCAGTACCGGTTATATAGGATTCCACAGGAATCGTGTAGCACTAAACCGGAATCCTGCTGGAATGATGCAGGATTTAAGCGTGATTTTCCATACAAAAATTTTGAAAAGCGGGCTGCATCGAGGAATTCGGACTTCTAAAGGAATCCTCTATCATTCCTCGAGGAATTCCTGCAAGGAATTGGACGTGAATTTCGAAGTAAATTCACGCAGGAATCAAAATGGATTTAGCGAGAAATTCAGGGAAGAATCCAAGAGGAATCTAAAAAAACCTATAAAAAATCCCGGGAATCCCAGATTAATTAGTTCCTTTTTTTTATAAAATTTCATATTTTTATTAATATATAAATAAAATTAATTTAAAGTGCATGTCTCGGGCTTCCTCCGCCGACTGCAGATCCTTTCTGTTCATTAAATGTTAGAAACAAATTATTCCAGTTTTATGCATATAAATTTTTACAAAGTTATGTACATACCAGATTAAAATGAAAAGAAACTCCGCAAACCTAAAGAGCTTAGCATTCAAAAAGTCTAGGTTGAAGGGTTTTCCATGTTTTAGATCAATTCTGCAAAGGACTTTATTAAATAAGTAAAAATAACTTTACTTACCTCATAATATTTAAATTTATGCGCAACTTTATCTACCTAAGACGCGAACACGTGTGATCACAACAGAAGAAGAAAATGAAAGGAGAATTAGGAGAAACGAGACAAAACCAAATGACTTCGAAAACAACAAAAAATATATTGTCCGAACTTCGCGAGACGTCGGCGGTAGCCGAATGCAGTTCGAATTTTGTTTGCCCACTTCGTTTCGGACTTCTGTCCATACAATTTGTTTTTGTTTTTCGGACATGCAACGAGGAAATAGGCGTGACGGGAATTTTGGTACTGAAGGGTACATGCTCTTATTTTATGTATGGCCATACGTAATATATGGATATTGTGAGGAACCCACTGGGTTCCGCCCATCTCTTTTCCATTTTTAAATTATTATTATTCATATGTATATATTTCCTATTATATTCCTATATTTGTATAATCATCTTTGTATATATTGTGTAGAAATTAGCATATATCTATAAGTATGTTAAGTTGTACATATTAGCTCTAATTTAGTTGTGAGCAGGGCGACAGGGGAAAAGCCCCACGAAGGGCAATATAGGGTTAAGTGGGGAACCGCCAACAACAACACCTCGACCGGCCGCCACACGACGACATCACCGCCAGCCGACGCAACCGCCTCCTACGACAACCACGCAACTCCAACATCAAACATGTTTGTTGCAGAGGCGACAACCACAGGTGCCAGGCATCTGATAATGGAAAAGCTCTCGGTGGAGACACGAAGCTCCGAGGAACGACGAGGGAGATCGGCAGCCGAGGGGCACGAAGCCTCCCTCCGCTGACCCGATCAGGAGTTGTTTTCGGCAGTCACCACGAGCAGACGTATGCTCTGGAGTTGGACACTGGGCCGCCACCAGGATAGGCGGATCCAGAAGCGGGGGGGGAAGGGGGGGGGGGGGGGGGGGGGGGGGGGGGGGTAGAATAGACACGACAAGGGTAAGAGGAAAATTAGAAAAAGAGAATAAATAAGGGAAAAACAATATCCAATTAATCAACAGAGCCTCCTTAATCTCACCGCCCACACACACACAACCTTCCCATACCCCCTTCTCCTCACCACCTTCGCCGGAATCCGGTGAGCTTCCCGACCTCGGGGACACGCCGGCCGAAGGCCATCCTCGCCTGACTCCGGCGTGCTCCCCTGCCTCGGGGACACGCCGGCCGAAAGCTATGACGACAGCGTTGCTCCCCGGTCTCGGGGACGCGTCTACCGAGGGTGACCCCCCCCCCCCCCCCCCCCCTACCTGCCCCGAACTCCGATTCGTCACAACTTCGTCTTTTCCCCCACTCTTCTTGCCTAAATTCGCCCCCGGCCGACGGACCTGCCTGTCCTGTAAACATATAAATGTTTCTGTGGAGAAGCGACGAGTATCTATCCCAGCCGTAAAAAAGCATCCTTACGGAATGGCGCCCAAAAAGGGACCAGGCAGGATCTGCAGGATCAAAAGGACATAGAAAATCCCTAGGATTAAAGCCCCACGCTTCAGGCAGCGTTAGGAGTCTAAAAGGTTAGGTTAGGGACGAAAACAGTCAAAACGCATAGGGCCATTCGTGCCCACCTTTTTCAAAGCGTATTAGGAGGTACAACAGCTTTGTGTACGTTCGGGACACGAAGTCTCAACATTGTCGTCGCACACGACAGGAAACAAAGGCACGAGCATGATCGGAGCACGCTCCAACCTGTCGTCGCACACGACACGAATCATAGGCAAGAGTTCATAGGGACACGAAGTCCAAACGTCGGCGCACACGACACGAAACATAGGCAAGCATACTTAGGGACACGAAGTCGAAACGTCAACGTATACGACACGAAACATAGGCAAGAACGGCGACGTCGACAGCGACGCCCCTCGGGTAGTTGCCTCTCACTCCCACGCCCCGAGCTCCCTCTGCCGCAGAGGAGGACCGAGACCGCTCCTACAGTATATAAGGCGGACTCGACAATATCCTCCAACGAGTCACATCGACAAAGCAATCCTCCGCGAACAAGACAACCATCAAGGATCCTCAGGAATCCCATCATCAATCCAGCTCATTATCCTCAAGGATAAACGATCAAGGATCCTCTAGGATCACACCAGCTCATTATCCTCAAGGATAAGCCAAGGATCCTCAAAGATCACCTCATCGAACCAGCTCATTATGCTCAAGGATAAGCCAAGGATCCTCAAGGATCACAGCAACAAAGAACAGTCAGTCATCATAGCATGAGCTGGAAGCCATACTTCGGGAGGTGGGGCTCAAAGAGAGTGGAACGGTCGAGGAACAACGATCCCGACTGTACGCTTTCAAGGCAGCCGGAGCATACCGTCGAAGTGCGCAACCGTCTGGCCGACCTGGAGCTCCGGTACAGAAATACATCTACTGGAGAAACTAAACCGGTGTCACCTCTGCCAACGGAACTAGAAGGCCCGGGTGGGAGCCAAACTATAACGATCCCGACCATGCGAAGCATTTCACCCTCGACCCGGAAGTCGAAAAACATTTTACGCTCCACAAACACTACCCTCGACATGAACGCCAGCTCTCTCTTGGTAGGCAAGGTCGCCAAATGGGGCCTGACGTTCAACGGGAGCACCGATGCACCCAGCTTCATTGAACTCTTAGAATTAGTAGTCAACTACGAAGTAGTACAAGGCCGCGGAGGGCGAATGCAAAGAGCAAAACCAACCAATGACGCAGACCACGAAGGAATCGGGCAGCGGTACTATACGCCGCCCCTACCCCACCGGCACAGCAGACTCGGCCTCGAATCAACCCCACCGACGTTGCGCGTCGCACCCCACTCACGAATCAGGGCGCTTTGCCACAGCCACGCCAGCCCACAGGGCGGATCAACGTCGCGACTGCCTGCCGCACAGGCAACAGCGGATAGGAGGGACACATGACAACGGAGTGTCGCAACCCAAGGACCCTGTTCTGCTGGGATTGCGGACGCCCAGGCACCCGAACGATCGACTGCTGCCGAGCATCGACGTCGGGAAACGGGCAAGGGCCTTGTGTATCAGGGAATTACTCTACGGCACAACAGGAAGCTCCGCGAGCACGCCCATCGGCTTTCCCACAGGTACGCCCATTGGTCGTTTCACCCACAGAAACATCGACTGCCTCGGCGAAGGAGGAACAGGTCGCTGCACAAACACCCATGTCGACCACCTCACAGGAGGAACGAACGATCACACCACGTATCGTCGCACCTTCGCGTCCTACGCGTGGAGGTGCAGATCCCCACCCCACGATAGCCCCGAGCTGGGCTGGAGCATTGCCCGACGCCGAGCCGTCGGCGGTGCAACGGAATCCGTTCCGTACAGTGGAAAAGCGAGTCCGTTTCGTGGATCCGGAAAAACCCGACACTGCTTGCGGAGTCGCCGAGGACAACTACGACTCGGACGAAGGGGCGCGTCCCCGTCAAAGTGATGAAAAGTACCAGAACCTTGGATCAGAGCGTTCCTCGATCGGGAGCTTTCGCAGTTCGACAAATTAACTGGCATATCGCATATAGCCGAGCATAACATTGTCATGCGGAGTGATAAGCCTATCAAACAGCGCTACCACCCGCGGAACCCCGCCATGAGGGCCGTCATAGACAAGCAAATTGACAAACTGCTCCGTGACGGAAGGATCGAACCTCTAAGAGTCCGCATAGCGCGCCGATCGTTATCGCCGCTAAGAAAAACGGAGGCGTACGGATGTGCGTCGGCTACCGTCAGCTGAATGACAACTCCATTCCTGACGCGTATCCTCTGCCAAGGTTCCATCATATCGTGGAACGACTCCGCAATGCGAGATTCATCTCGACACTGGATCTGAAAAACAGGTATTGGCAGATACCAATGGCCACCGCCAGCCGTGAGTGCACCGCGCTCACCATACCCGGCCGTGGTCTATTCCACTGGAAGGTAATGCCTTTCAGCCTACACTTGGCTCCGGCGACTTTTTAACGCGACCTCGACACTGTCATCGGCCCTGACATGGAGCCACACGCTTTCGCGTACCTCGATGACATCATCGTGATAGGTTCCTCGTTGCAGGAACACGTGAAGAACTTGCGCGAAGTATTTCGACGGCTGAGGGAGGCAAATCTCCGCTTGAACAGGGAAAAATTTAACTTCTTTCAAAGTAGCATCACGTACCTCGGACACGTGATCAGCGAGGCCGGGATCCATACTGATCCCGAGAAGATTTCCGCCATACGAGAACTAACAGCACCAAAGAACCTAAAGGAGCTTCGTAGATGCTTGGGTAACGCGTCTTAGTTCTGACGCTTTGTACCAAATGTCGCCGATATAGTGGAGCCCATGACGTCCCTACACAAGAAGGGCCGAAAGTGGGAATGTAGCGAAAAGCAGGAGCAGGCATTCCAAGGCCTGAAGGAGCTGCTCACACAAGCCCCGATCCTCGCTTTTCCCGACTTTGGCACAAAGTTCACTCTTCAGACTATGGTGACTATGGTATAGGGGCAGTGCCCACCCAAACCATAAAGAACCAAGAGAGGGTCATCGCATACGCCTGCCGCCGGCTGAACACCGCCGAGCTAAACTATCCCGTGACGGAAAAGGAAAGCCTCGCCGTCGCGTGGGCCATCCGCAAGATGCGATGCTATCTGAAAGGGTACCGTTTCAAGGTGGTGACAGACCACCACTCGCTCAAGTGGCTCAACTCCATCGACAATCCCACGGGCAGGATCGATCGGTGGGCATTGGAGTTGCAGCAATTCCAGTATGATATTACCTATCCACACCTATCTTGGATTAGTTCTTGATAAGAGACTGACATTTGCCTCGCATGTCAAACAGATTTGGGTGAAGCTGCAAGGTACGGCCAGTCGTATTAGTTGGTTAACAGGTCCAAAGTCTAAGCTAAGTCTGCGTTGTAAGACTCGACTGTATCAATCGCTCCTAGCCCCAATGTGGCGCTATGGGGTGGCTATATAAGGGACAGTAGCCAGGTCGTACTTGCGGAAGGTTCAGGCGTTTCAGGCGTTTCAGGCGTTTCAGGCAAAGTTTTTAATCGCCAACGCAGAATGGTATATTATAAACGTTGACATTACAAGGGAACTTGGAGTACCAGCAGTTGGTGATGTGATAAACTCTCTGGCTGCCAATCATCGGCTTAGACTAATCAGACACCCTAACCCCCGTGGCTAGACGGATAACAAGGACACGCACATCTAGACGGCTGAGACGTTTTACTATTCGGGGGCTGCCCTCCCGGCGCATTGTCTAATTTATAATTAGGAAGTTCGTAACTGTCGCTTTAAATTGCTGACACAGAAATATATAAGCGTCTGGATAGGTCAGGCAGCTTGCCAACTTGCTCAAATAAATATTTATTAAAAAAAAAAAAAAAAAAGATCGATAAAGTCAAGTTTGGGATCCAGACGGACACCCAAGTCATCAACTGAGTTAATTCTTTCAAAGAACAGCAGTTAAGTGTGTAAGTTGCAAGCTTGGGAACGACACGAGAGAATGTCATTAGCTTACATTTAGAGCCATTTAAGTTTAGTAGGTTTATAGGGCACCATGTTTGGAAGCTATGAAGATATGTTTGTAAATGAGACTGGTAAGCGACGTCCTTGTATTGCACGCAAAGCTTAACATCATCAGCGTACATGAGTACTCTAGAGTTTGTCAAAACTTCGGGCAGATCACGCCGGTCGACAAAAATGGACCTTAAAAGAGTACGGCGAATAAAACCTTCAGATTGTGAAAGATCTCGGTCTGTATATTACTAGCCCGAAACACAAAAGTTTCCATCACTTCCCAATTTTGATCTCAAAGTACCGAAAATGACCTATTTTGGCACTTTTTAAACGCTAATAACACCGCTACAAAGTATAAAAAAAGGGGTCAAAAAGCAGTTCAGAAAAAGCGATATAGCTCCTGAACCTGACGTCCCACATCTATCCGAAATCTGAAAGGGAAAAGATTGGCCTTTCATTCAAGCCCAATTTTAACTATGGAGTAAGCGCGGTTTCTGTGTTATTAGCGTTTGAAAAGTGCCAAAATAGGTAATTTTTGGTACTTTGAGGTCGATTTCCTTAAAATTGGGACGTGATGGAAACTTTTGTGTTTCGGACTATTAATATACAGACCGGGATCTTTCACAATCTTAAGGTTTTATGTTCCGTACTTTTTCTTGTCGACCTGTGTCATTAATAAATAATGTAAACAACAAGGTACCCAGGTGGCTCCCTTGCGGGACACCTGAGGTGACTTGGAGAACATTAGATAAATTATTTTTAAAGAGGACATTTTGCGTCCTGCCAGTCAGATAACTAGAGATCCACCTAAGAAGATCATTTGGAAAATCCATTAAGTCCAGTTTCCTGAGGAGAAGGGAAAAATTAACAGAATCAAATGCTTTACTGAAGTCATTATAAATTACATCCGTTTGAAGGTTATTCTGGAAACGCCTTATAATGAAGGAAGTGATTCTGGTTTGTAGTTGTTGATCTTAGCTTTACAAATCCATTCTGTCATGGAAAATTTACTGAACTACAAATGTGCCTCAAAGGTGGAGTAATAGTTTTTTCGAGAAGTTTAGGGATGGCCGAAAACTTAGATATTCCTCTATAGTTATTGGCCTCCGATTTGTTACCTTTTTTGTGGAGAGGAATAATAAATGATTACTTAAGGTAAACAATTTCAGAAGGAACGAGCACAAGGAATCAGCACAATACCCGGTATTACGTCGAGTCGTGGCAGATAAACTGGCATTACACGATGAAGATCTAAAAGGAGAGAGCTTTCGTTTAGACTTGGACAGAATATTAGGTTCGATCTAGGCAAGTTATAAGAACATGTCTGATTTAGGTCAGAAGAAGTGGAGTATGTTGTTTAAAACAAGAAAGGAAGCTAACTTCGACTTACCGAAGTTTATATACCCTTGCAGAATTAAAATAAAAATTAACACCGAAATGTTGTAATAACAATTAGTGGCCACATCTCGAACATGATAAAAATGGTTTGAAAATCGGCTAAGTTATGGTTTTTTTTTTAATTTTTCTGATTGTTCCTATGGCAGCTATAGGATATAGTTGGCCGATTTTAATGAAATTATTACTGACATTTTGAAATATTATAATATGGCCAAATATTAAGTTTGGTGAAAATATCTTGAAAACTGACAAAGTTATACCTTTTTTTTATTTTCCTGATTAATCCTATGGAAGCTATAGGATATAGGTGGCCGATTTTCATGAAATTAAAACCGGAATTCAGGAATAATATAAAATGCCTAAATCTCAATTTTGATGAAAATATGTTGAAAACTGACAAAGTTAAAATTTTTAGAAAAAAATTTTACGATTGTTCCTATGGCAGCTACATGATATAGTCTTCCGATCCGGCCCGTTCCGACATATGTACGAGTGAGAGTATATAGAAGACTAACTGCAAAGTTTCATTCAGATAGCTTTAAAACTGAGGCACTAGTTTGCGTAGAAACGGACAGACGGACAGACGGACATGGCTTAATCGATTCGGCTGTTGATCCTGATCAAGAATATATATACTTTATAGGGTCGGAGATGTCTCCTTCACTGCGTTGCAAACTTCTGACTAAAATTATAATACCCTGCAAGGGTATAAAAATTGGGCAAAAAGATCGGCAATTGCATGATCGCACTTGACTTTATATTTTTCAAGCGACTCAATTCTTTAGTAAACCATGGTGGTTTATTTGAAATTGAGGAATAGTATAACGGAACACATTTCGAGAAGAATTAATTCATCGCATTGTAAAAAATGTATCAATCAGACCAGTTAAAGTCAGAAATAAAATTGTTCAACCGGTCGAAAACAGACTTGTGAAAGCAGAAAACTCTTTTTGCTGGTCTATCAGGTATTTTCTGTCTATCAACACCTATGTCGAGTGTCATATCAAAAGTAGGATGATAGGGAATTTCAGGTTGCGTCAGAGGCGCAACCCTCGCTTAACTGACGCAATAAAGTCATGTTGTTTTGAGGTTTGAAGTGTATTAGAGGAGGTATGTAGGGACCAAATAGCCCCAGGGATATTAAAATCACCCAGGACAACTAAATGATCTCTATCCGAAAGCATATTGGAAACCATCCGAATGGCGGTAAGGTGGTTCCAGAAGATGGGCAGTTCCGACAATGGAGGAATGTAGGAGCATGTAATAAAAACAAAGCGACCATAAAATAATAGCTTCACACAGAAGAATTCAACTTCATTGTTTTCCTCGAAGGTTACTGATTCTGACGTGAGAGTGGAGTTGACCGCTATGAGGACCCCACCCCCGCGTCTGGCAGGCCGATCTAGCCGAGAACTTGTGATCGCAGCTGGGAAAACTTCGGAGCTAAGAATCTCCGACTTTAACCAGGGTTTTGTGAAAACAATACCATCGGAGGCGAATGCGAAACTATCAGAATACAATTTAGGCAGCTTACAACGTAAGCCTCTCGCATTCTGATAAGATATTAGAAAGAGGTATTTCGTTTTTTTTGACAGTTAGGCACTTAGAGGATGTAGAGGGCACAGTGGTCGGATCGGGCTAAGGAAGAGTTATCCCAACAGCAAGTTTCTTTTTCTTTGCTTCATATTATTTGACGACAACATACTCAAGCCAGAATTTGGTTGAGCATATCGTGCCAAAGAATTCATTTAGGACATTTATTTTGAAGGATGAAACCATTTTTCACCTTTAATTTTAAATTTTCAGCTCTAACTTTGCCTTGTATAAAGGCAATGGCATCATCAGATGTTTTACCAGGGGAGAGCCACGAAACAAATATCTGTTTAATAGGTGGGATAGCGATGAGGGCTTTTGGTGAGACAGGCTGAGAGCCTGGAGAGCCTATATTGGTCGGTAGTTCCTGGGGGGATACATTTACGGTGCTAAGAGGGGTCAAAATTTGTGCTCCCATAGGAGACGAAATAGAAATTTGCGGTGGAACGTTTAGTCCCACAGCACCTTCGGGTACCGACTCTTTCCTAACGTTTGACCTCAGAATTCAGAATTGTTGGGATCCGTCGCAATGCTGCACTCCATTTGCAGTTTTATTGCGCCTTGGAGACTCATTTAATAGCGTAAGGCTATTAAATTGTTTGTCAAGTGCTAAAAAGATGTTATGAGTTTTGTTGAAACTCGCTAACAACAAAGAAAACTGTCATTGGTTTGCTGCATGAAAGATGTCATTTCCCTTTCAACGTCACGACAGGCATCGCAACAGTAACGCGGGCCGATGTTTTTTCTTACATCATCAACTGTCCGGCCGGCAAAACCAATGCACTTAGCGTGCAAAATGTGGTCGCACAGCCAGCAGCAGGTTTTTAAAAAGCAGACGATATCAGAAGACATTATTGAAGACTTACCAATAGGATAGCAATAGGATAAGGGGGAGAACAGATATTAGAGGGAAAGTGCAGTTGCACCGAGAGAGTTGAAGCACTAGAAAGAAGGTGAGTGTGAGAGTAAGCGAGCTTAGAAAACTTTAGCTGTCGCGACAGAGCAACAACGGCTAAACGAAAGAGGTGCAATGAGGAAATGCAAAAAGACAGAAAGATCAAACACTGGCAGCACAAATAAATATTTAAAATAAAGGGATTGATTAAGATTTAATTAATAAAGCTGCATGCACACGCGAAGTGAACGGGGGCTATGTAGAATACAAAGTAGAAGTTTAAAATAAACCCCAGCGGTTTTAATGTAAAAATTTTTACGAAAACGAGAGCTGAAGAAAAAAACACGACCGTTCACTTGGAAGAGAGAAAAACTATATCCTTTAGCTTTCATAGGAACAATCAGGAAAATAGAAAAAAGACCTAAGCCATTTTCATCAAGTGTGAGATTTGGCAACTAATTATTATTCCAGAATTTCGGTTTTAATAGATTTAATATAGCTTTAGCTACTGTATTTACACTCCTATTCGGTATTGGTATAGCTACTAGGAATTTAGTTAAATCGCAGATGAGTGTTACTGCGTTTTCATTATTGGATTTCGGTAGTGGACCAACAGTATCAATGATTACTCTATCGAAAGCTCTTTGTAAAGTTTCGGTTATAGTTTTAGGCTTTTGTCATTTTGGACATTTTTTTATGTACTCTTTTATGTCTGTGGACATATTTTTCCAATAATAGTGTCTTCGGACCTTGGCTAAGGTTTTTGTTATGCCTGTGTGACCACCTTGAATTGGATCGTCATGGAATGTAAGCACTATTGCTTCTTTTTCTTTATCATTATTTGATAATAGGGTCACCGGCTTGAGTAGCGCAACTCTTAAAGATTGAAATATTTTGTTGCCCATAATTTTAAAAGATTATATTGAGATGTTATCAAAGATCTTTTCGCTCGGTGCTACTTTGAGTTGACTGATATTGAGTATACCGGCTTCCTTTTCAAGCCTTTGGAAGAACTGAACTAAGTCAAGGGTTCCATTGGTGTACATATCGCTAACGTCAATTCTTGCTATAACCTTTTTTCATTGTTTTAGAAAACATATAGAATCTGTTATTTGCAAGGTCACTACTTTTTGTACATCGTCATTCACAATGACTTCGTATACGTTGGGCTTAAAAACTTTAGTAAGACTTTGCGTGTGCAAATCTATTTTTCTTTTTAATTTCCTGCGCAGGAATTTTTCTGTTTACCATGATTTCTGGTAGTGACTTTCAGAATCATATTGTTAGACTGTATATTTTTTTGATCTGTGATTGTAATGCAAGATAGTGCATCAGCTACAAAATTATCTTTACCCTTTAGATACTCTACCGTTAAATTATATTCCTTTAATTCAAGTCTCATTCGTGTTAGTTTGGAACTGGGATTTACCATTGAAAATAAATAGGTAAGTTCTCTGTGGTCTGTTTTGACAGAGAAGTGTCTACCATATATATATGGTCTGAAATGGGTTATTGGTCAATGAATAGCTGCTAATTCTTGTTCTGTAGTACTTTTGTTGCTTTCACCTTTTGTAAAGGATCTTGATGCGTATGCAACTGGAAGCTGTAGTCCATTTTTGTTTTGAGTTAGGACTGCTCCACAAGCGTATTTGCTAGCATCTGTGATTATGCAAAATTCTTTGCTAAAATCTGGATATTGCAAAAAAGTAGGACTTATTAATGCTGATTTAAGATGTTTGAAGGCGCTCTGACATTCTGTTGTCCATTCGAATTTGACATCTTTCTTACATAATCGTGTTATGTGACGGGAGTAATCAGCGAAGTTTTTTATAAAACGTCTATAATAATTGCAAAATTCAATAAATCTTCTAGCGCTGTCCGCGTCATTTGGGACTGGATAATTTTGAATGACGTCGTATTTTCTGTCGTCAGGCAGGATTCCTTTATCTGTGCATTTATGTCCTAAAAAAGTGACTTCATGCATGAAAAATTAACATTTTTCAGGATGTAACTTTAGGTTGTGCTGACTACATTTCTCGAAAGCATCATTTAAGTTTCTGAGCATATGTTTTTCGGAGCAACCTATGACTATTAAGTCATCTATGTAAAGGAATGCGAAGGTTCTAATCCAGAGAAAGCTATAGTCATCATTCTCTGTAAAGTGTGAGGCGCTATTTTTAAACCAAATGGTAATCGCGTGAAACGATACGAACCATTATTTGTTGAAAAGGATGTAATATTCCGTGAACTTTTTTCCAGTTCAATTTGATGAAAATCTGACATTAAGTCAAGTCATGAGAAATATTTTGCTCTACCTAGCTGATCTAAAATATCATCTATTCTAGGGAGCGGAAATTTATCAGACAAGAGTTTTTTATTAATTTGACGATAGTCAATTATTAATCGCCATTTTTTATTTTCTGTATTCGGAAGTGACTTTTTAGGTACTAACAAAAGTGGGCTATTGTAAGGTGATACAGAGGGCTCCACTATTCTATCATCGATGAGTTTTTGGACTTGTTTTTTAATTTCGTCTTGTTGACTGTGAGGATTTCTATAATTTTGTATGTATACGGGTTCATCATCAATTAATCTCAGATTTTGTTTATAGAAGTTATTTGTAGTGATCGATTCATTTTCTAGTCCGAATACATCACTATACTGGGTGCATAATGTAGTAAGTTTTTCTTTAAGTTTTTTTGTACTACTTCGTAGTTTGAAAGTGGTTCATGATGAATATATTTAATGTTAACTATTTGATCAGTGTTTGTTGTATTTAACAATCTTATATATGCATTTTGCACTGTTGCTATGGTATTTGCTATTTATATACCATGCTGAATGTCTTGATTCGGAACTAATACACTGTCTTCTTCTGAATTTATTTTGATTTTTCGGACAACTTGGGATCTTGCTGGCAGATGAGCTGACAAATGTATTTAGACTGAGATTTATTGTGTGAATCTTATTGTTTATTGTACTGTATCTAAATGATTTTGGGAGTTTCCCGAACTCGTTTGAGTTACTCTAACATTGTTGTTATTGTTATTGTTTCTATTATAATTATTATTATTATTGCGGTTATAAACATTGTTTTGGTTATATCCGTTGCTCTGGTAATATCCGTTGTTTTGATATTTACCTCTATTATTGTTTCTACCGTTTCTACTACTACATTGTATGTACTAAGTGACGGCTTCATTCATGTTAGTAAAGTTTCCTGCTTCTAATATTGTTTTAAGTCGGTCAAGCTCATAATTTTTAACCATTGTGGCTGAATTTATCAGCGTGTTCGGCCGAAAGGCCTTCGTCAATGTACGAAGCTTCAAGGAGCTTTCGTAAGTTGTCTATTTCGGTCGTGAATTTTTCGCCTTTCCGTTTTGCCTTTCTGGACGGTTTTTGTCATCTTCGCTTTGACTACGTGGGATGTTTCGCCGACTATAGTGTCTTGTAATTTCGTTATTATTCCATTTATTGTGGTTTCATTCTGCACTTTGTACAGTGTTGATCACACAATTTTGGATTTGACTACTTCTACAGCTAGGTCTTAATACGTACCCTTTGATAGGTTGACTAACCTCAAGGCTGTTGTGAATCTTTGTAAGTGCAATTTTTGTCCGTTAAATTCCGGAATAGCACACGAAAATACTGTCGTTATAGTCTGAGTCGGATAGGTCCTTATCTGACGTTTCAGATTGAATGAGGACCGCAGGGATAGTAAGATTATTTATTTCTTTTTCCTCTATTTCTGGATCTCTTGAGACCGTGTTATCTATATCAGCTGGCTCGAGAGCTGGCGAATCCGATGATTGTCTCCAGTTTCTACTGTCAATAGTGTGTTCAATATAGTTGGCACTGAAATGGCCAAATTATATCTTTGTTTTATGTATATTAAATTCTCTCGTAATTTTAGTAAGAATTTAGATACTCGAGACCAATTGACTTTGTCTAGTCGGTCTCTATGCTCATGTATTAATATACGCGCTGTGTTGATGCGGTCTACTAATATTTCGGCATGCTTATGTACAGCATTTTGCTGTGCTAGCCGTGTCCTGGATAATGACTTATAGGATCTGTCAAAATCAAGCTTTAGGTTAATGGCGTTCTTCTGCATTTCCTGACTCATGTCAGTATGCCGAATATCGACCTCGTTATAGGACATTTCGCTGGCTTTATTCTATAAAACATACTTGATTTTGGTTGGTTATTCGTATTTATTTTATTTTAAGGATAATTTATTGTTTTTTTTAGTTCTTCATACATTTAACAAGGGAATACATAATTCATGTAATAGTTGTACTGTGTTTCAAAACACTTTATTTCCAATTATTGCCGGTGCTTCTTATATTTTATCCAGGTCGTTAGCCTGGCTTTTATTTATAGCCTTCTTTTATATACATTTATTATGGAATATATAGGCTTTATACAAAATATAAGCTCACATTATGGCAACAATAATTGACAATAAAATATTTGTTAATTTTAAGTCAATAGTGTTCGATTTAATTTGGTAAATTACATTTGCAGTGGAATCCACTGACTTTGTCTCAACAATTGCCATATCTGAATTTCGTTCTTTTAATTTTTGACATTAACATATGGGGTAGGTCTTGGTTTATAATTTATTAACCAATCGGCCATAGGACATATATCCAAAAATCTGTATATATATATATTTCGTTAGGTTTGTATTTTTAAAGGAAAAATGATTTATCAAGGGGTAAAATTTATTCTAACGGAGGTAAACCTGCCTAGTTTTTGCATGGTTTTCAGGCCACGCTCTAATCGGGCAACTTTAATGTTGCTCAATTTACAAAAGTTATTTTATAATATAAAACAAAAAATGTATCACAGAGCAATTAAAAAAAATATGCAACGCAGTGCATTAAAAATATATATACATATGCGCTCTATGAAGCGCTGTCGGTTCCTCAAGGAGTGGCGGCTTCTCCCTCATTGGCGTAAGGAGCGGCCTACCCCTCACACTTGTTGTTTCAGCTGCTGTTGTCCGGGGCCTATGGGCTCAGGCGGTACCGGTGATGGCCGCACAGGTATACTCGCAGTGAGGTGTGTACAATGGTCCCTCGCAGTCGTTGGGGCACTTCTTCTTCGATTTAGGGATTTCAACTTTACCCGGAGGAGATCGAATACTTTAAGTGTTTGAAATGTTTCTGATTGCAGAGTAGGTGGATGTGGTGGGTGTTTCTGTGGTTATATTCTGCGTGGTTCTTTCGTTTAGTAATAATTTAATGTGTTCCACTTCGGCATGTATTTTAATCGAATGGGTCCACTTTATGTTGTCTTCGCTGTTCAACAGCTTTAGCAGTTCGGCCTTTCTGGCCTTTAGTCTTTTCACCACTTCCTTGGTATTAATTTAATTTGTCCATCGATGTCAAGGTCGCCATGTAATAAGTTTGCCCGAACCGAGTAAAAGAGTGGCAGCGTCAAAGATCCCTTGATTGTTCCAACTTAGTGTTTGTGCCCGAAATCATCCAGAAGACTTTCAGTTAGAGTTTTAAGTTCATTTATTATTCTTTATTTGTACATTTGGTTTAACAATAAGATGTAGGAGTGCCAGAGCAACCATTGAGCTCATAGAGCTCATAGGAGAATCTGTACTTATCGATATGCATTTAAAACTAAGGAACCCTAAGTCTTATAGCTGCGCTGCCAACAGCGGCAGCAGAGAGACGTATATATAATATTCTTAAATACATAGCTATGCTCGCTTACGCTGAGCGCGGAGGTCCGCTCGTGTAGCAATTATGCTGACACTTGCACTCTTTGTGTGCGGGCCAATGTATAAGTGGGCAATTCATATTTCGTCCTCTTGAGGTTTATGACCGGCAATTGTATTGCGTAAGCACTGCAACAAAGTGTTACAGTGAGGACCGGTTAAGTACTCTTGGTACGATGGGTATTCAATATATGTGCATACTACAACTTCTCCTCATTAACCTACCCTCTTTAGCCAATCGTAGGACTATGCTTGGCATTACTTTTATTCATAACCTTATTCACGGTGACGTGGAAAGTACTGACTCGTTAGGTCAGCTCAATTCCCACGTACCGAGTAGAAGTACTAGATCGTATATTCCCCTAGTTTTGCGCCATTGTAGAACCACCTATGAATTGCATGAACCCTTCTGAGTACTCTGTGCAAGTCATAATGATTTGTATTCTATAATCTCACAAGTTCATTGTCTTCCTAAACTAAAAACTTTTATCCTTACCCACTCTTTACCCACGCAAACACTCAGGCAGCTCGCCGGTAGTTCATTTCCTCGTATTCTTTTCTATATTTTCCATCGCGTCTACTAAGACCTAACCCTAACAGGCACGTGCCTGGTGTCAGGTGTCCCGCAGGGAAGCCACCTGGGTCCTTTTTTGTTTACATTATTTATTAATGATCTGTCCAAAGTTCGGACAAACTCCAGAGTACTCATGTACGCTGATGATGTCAAGCTTTGTGTGCAAACTCCAGAGTACTCATGTACGCTGATGATGTCAAGCTTTGTGTGCAATACAAGGGCGTCGCTTACCAGTCTGACTTACAAACCGATCTTGATAAATTTCAAGCCTGTTGTGTCGTTCCGAAGCTTGGATTTTACACGCTTAACTGCTGCTCTTTGGAAAGAATTAACTCACTTGATGACTTGGGTGTCCGCATGAATCGCAAACTTGACTTTATCGATCTTATTTCGTGCATGGTGAATAAAGCCAGAGGTATGCTGGAATTTATTAAACGGTGGTCGAAAGAATTCGTAATTATGTAACTAAAACTTTATAAATTTCATTAGTTCGTCCTATCTAAGAATTTGGATCTTGCGTTTGGGTCCCCTAGTATGGGGTCTACAGAAAACGCATTGAATCGGCTTTAGAGAACTTTTTGCTAAACAGAGATTACCCTCTTATTATAGTAGACTTCTGCTAATTAACTTACCATCCTTGGCCAATCGTTGAACTATACTAGGCATTTCTTTATTTATAACCGTATTCACGGTGATGTGGAAAGTACTGACTTGTTAGGCGAACTCAATTTCCACGTTCCGAGTAGAAATACTAGATCGTATATACCCTTAGTTTTGCACCATTGTAGAACGTCCTATGAACTGCATGAACCCTTTAGAGTACTGTTTGCAAGTTATAATGATTTGTATTTGGTAATCTTCCATGATGATAGTCTCCCTAAACTAAAAACTTTAATCCTTACCCACTTAGATCGCATGCATGCGAACATTCAGGTAGCTCGACGGTAGTCTACTAATATCTAATATCATGTACCTGGTTTCATAGGGGCCACTTGAGTGTACTGACCGTAGTGCATCAACGCCCATATTAAATGAAAAAAGGCGAAATGGAAATGATGAAATGATGCTTCAAAACTTTATGTGAATGAAATGATATTTTTTATAAAATAAATAAATATGAGTGCAGAGTAATATCTGTATAAAGGGGAACACATGGGGTTGAATGAAAATAACATGTAACATGAAAAGGAAAATAAGCTATGAAAAAGAAATGAAAATGGGTTGCAGAAATTGCTAAGAATAGAAAGTGTTGTAGGAATAACACTAATGCTTTGAAAATGGTAATATTAAAATGAAAGTAATTGATTGAATATGGCTTGAAGAAATTAATCGTGGTACTAGCAAGAGATAAAGCAAATTAAACACATGAGGTCGTGTGAGTTGTCAGGAAGGTCGCTTTGGGGAGTTAGTAAATAATCTCAGTAGGCTGGTGTAAAATCAGAGTAACTAGAACATAGTAACGAGTCTGTTACTGAGTAAGGTATATTCGTGCTGCCGAACCCATAAGAGTGAGAGATTCCACTCTATAATTTGAATGGAAAGTTAGAAAGTGGGAAAGAAGAATGTGAATGCAGGGGTCGCATTTATTCTCGATTTGGCAGAGGAAACAAATGGAACTGACAGTGGAACTTCCCTTGATATCAGAAGTTGGAATGGATTTGACTATAATTAACGACTCAAAACGGAGGCATTTATTCAGGATTGAATGAGCGGCTCAAGATACAAAGTTTTAGGTGCAATGAATTTGGGCATTGTTCAAAATCGTGTCCCAAGACCAGGAAGAAAGAAAGAATTAGTTGAAATTTGACACGATATAGAAAAGATTTTCGAATTTGTCTGTCGATGAGTCTTCTCGTGTGTTCACTATGCTCGAAAGGTCCCGATGTTGGGCGCCACTTGCTATTTAATTAATAAATAATTATTACAGTAACGTGTAACAAAGAGCTGGTCGTAAAATGCCCTTCCATTCTGCGATCACGCCCTTTGAGCTGTGCTCGGGTGACCCCTTCGAATCCAGTCGGATTAAAATTTATAAATACATGGTTTTATTGTTCTTCAGACTTACTGTCTGGCATAGCAATAAAATGAAAAATTCTAAATTGCTTACATATATATACAAAAACAATTTTTGTTATTCGCGTTAAGAAGTTTAAATTGGGATGTTGGTAGACAGCTGCCCTCGTATAGTTCTAGACTGCGCCTTTTGGATTTACCCTCCTTGAACCATCGTAGAATCTGCCAGGGAGTCATGTTTTTGCATAAATTAGTTGTTGGTGATGTCGATTCCCCCCTACTTCTTAATTCCCTTAACTGGACTGTTCCTTGTAGAACAATACGTCGTTTTCGGCCATTGTTTCTACCTTTATGTAAGTCCAATTATGCCCGTCATGATCCTTTTCGAGTTCTTTGTGATAATTATAACAATATGTGTCATGTCTTATCATTCGAAAGTTCCGCTTCTACTAATTATAATAATCTGTTATCGCTCCTCTCTTCCAATATTTTGTAATTTGCTGTGTTGTCAACCATTCGATGTGAGTCAGGAGCATATCGTTAAAAAACACTCCTTAGTGGTATGGCAACATAGTTTCATTTTTTTTTATAATTTATATTAAGATTATTGTAATAGAAGTTGAAATCGCGAAAAAAGCAGTACATTGCTTATAAATAAATAAATAAATAAATATTAGTGAAACGGGTAGAATGATTCTTTTGTTTTAACAATTCGATTCAATTTTAACCTCAGCTTCTTCCGAACATTTTAAATTCTTATTTATTGTTGTTCGCGCCAAAATGGCTTATTTTCGAGAGGCAGTGTAATTCCACCTACACCCTTAAATTACACTCCATACACTCTCTCTCACCTTCTTCCTCAGGACTTCCAGGGCAGAGATCTACCAATCCGCTCTCCAAGCTAGGTTTATGTATCATGTAGGTTAGTTCTAATTTACCCACTATTCAATAAACTTCCGACGCGCGTCGAACAAAACATGAAATTTTCAAGTGTTCTTATTGCGAGTGATTTCCAGATTATAGCCACCACCCTCCAGAACATGGTCCTATAGAACCGGCTATTCCGTCTCCAGCTAGTCCGGTGGCTTTAAAACCGCAAAAGATAGGTTCTAATAACATTATCATACAGCTAGATTTTGCAAAACTCAATTCGTCTAAGCGCCATAGAACTCTACAGTCCATAGACTCTATTCATCCATCTACGTTCAGCCTTCGGCCATCTGAACTGACAACTTCCATCGTTTCACCCCAAGTACTAAAATCCTTTTGTGCAAGAATTGTTCCAATATGCAAAATATGCGATTTGTGTTTAAAAGAGAACCATCCACTTCCTTCAGATGACGGTAAACGATAGTACCTCTTATATCCAAAAAAGAAGACGTGCTTAATTGCTTTGCAAGAGGTCATCAACTCCACGAGTGCACAAGCGCCCGCAACTGCTATACGTGCGACGGTCGGTATCACAATCTATTGCATCCAAACAACTCCTCTGGTTGTGTTCCGATTCCTCCCCATGCTTCAAGGGCATCCCTGCGCCAATACAAAGGATTTCCTCATTCTCCACGCGAGTTACGACTCATCCCGAGACCTTCAACTACTGGGTTCCACACGATAACATTAAAAGCAGACGAAACCGAGGTGTTTTATCCTACATATGCCGAGTCTACCAAGGAAACCATCCTCTTCGGAAATGCCACCGTTTTCTTAGGAATCCGTTAAGAATGTCTGCGTTGAGCTGCGACTCCACTTTGGCAGCAAATCTAGAGCAAAAAACACAAAGTATAGATAAAAATGCTTCAGGGGTTTCCGTAGCGTGCAAGAGCTTTTGCAGCTTTAGAATCGTAAATTTTTAATTTTTTTTTAATGATATTAAGTCACGACAAAAAGAGTAATCAAATGTTTATAGTCTTAAAATACTTGAGATATTAGAAATTCACTTAATATAGGTTTGCTGTTAGTCAAAATGTTAGAAAAATTATTAAAAAATAAAAAATCTAAATTAAAAAAAGAAAGGAAGGAAGGGGAGCTGCAAAAATTGAAAACAAGCTTGATCTGCGTGCAGATATAAAAAGCCTAAATCCCAAGTTTTGTGTCTCTAGCTTTTATACTCTCTGAGATCTAGGCGTTCATACAGACATACGCACAGACGGACGGACATGGCTATATCGACTCCTTTTGTGGTCCTGATCATTATTTAGGTATTTTTTGGGGGTCTGCCACCCTCCTTCCGCCTGCAGAAGTGGCGTCAGGGGACGCACCCCTTACCCAACACTTTCGCTCCAAGAAGGCTGTGGCTCGTCCAGGCCTATATCTATGTACCCATACCCACCTCTCCATCGCACAGTGTAAGATTCTGCCCTCATTTATTAAAAAAAATACATATTTTTGGCGTGGATATGCTTTAAGCTGCACTTTTAAAAATGTTCAACTATATGGAAATCACAATCCAAAGAAATTTTAAAATTTTGGCTTTGAAGATAACTATTTTTTAAGTCTAACCTTAGAAACTCGCATTGGGCAGTGAGCATCAGTTGACAAAGTTTAGTCTTTTCAATTGCATCGCGTAATCAATGGGTGCATCCTAAAATTATTTGTATCATATTAATTGATCAATTCTTTATCTATTTTTAATGAAAAAAATATTTTTTTCAACCTTTAACATTTTTTTTTATTGGAAAAAAATACCAAAAAGTAAGGGTTTTTTATCATGTTTCCTATTATTGGTGAAAAAAAAACTCACATGTGTAATTCTATCCCATTCTATTACACCTGAACATACACCATTTGCAGTTTTAAAAATAAAATCTTGCTCATATTTTGCACAAATTTCTTAAATATGAAAATATGTGAAATAACCCGGGCTGAATTTATGAAGGTTTGAGCAAGGAACGTATGCAAAATTCACGTGTAGGACTTTCAGTGATAGAATTTGGCCATGACATTTGGTAATTTTATATTGCAATAACATATTTCCAAACTATGTTTTGAATTGCCAAACATATTTCGAAGATTTGGGAAAGATAAAGCCAGAATTTTAAAAATAATGCAAGTTTATAATGAAAACTTCGCGTGTTCATACGAATGGTGATCTTATGGAGGTGCTACTGACATCAAACGATATATTTCTTAAAAATTTTGGAACACCACCGTAAATAAGGCACTAAGAGCTTTTAGAAAATGTGCCCAACTATTGTTTTAATATCGATACTGTGACAATAGTTCTGAACCAAATTCGAATCAAATAAGCTTGATGGCCACAAGTGCTGTAAAATTTCTTTATAAAATTACATTATTAAATTTTTTTATTTTCTCGAAATAACAAAACTTTGGCCTCTCGCAACCACAGCCACAGCGCTTAGGTTCGCACCAAGTGCGAACATTGCTTGCAGACAAAGTTTGACGATCACACTTGTTCCGCGGGCTTGGGGTTATCACCCAGTTAAGGCGAGTCATCTTCGAATTAAACTTTCCCTTAATCCGTCGAAAGAAAATAAATCGAGATCAAAACGGCTGGCGGAACTTCGTGGCAACTGACAAGTGAAAGGAGTGATGATTAGCACCACTAATTGCTAACAGTTATTCACAGATAACTGACCCCATTAGGTGACAATGTCCTTTCTAGTTCTCCAAGTTAATCGACGTTCAATGGCTGTTTTTTTCAAACTGTCGGTTCAGGCCGTTAGAGGTTTCAGGTTGTCAGCGCATTGATTTTACGGAGATTTTGGTCGAATTTGTTTGTTACACACTTTTTATTGTTGCATTTCCAGTCGGAATGGGCTGAAAGAGGCAATCGATATATCGATTAGGTTCCGTAGAGTAGGGTCAGAGGGGGAAGTGAGGTAGGTCAAGAGCGAACCGGTGAAGATGGCGGGCAATTTAAGAGAGGTGGCTCTTGCCCTTAAGGCTTGGCCGTTGCACCCAAAGATAAACGGTTTCTAAGCCGTGGCAAAGGCAGCAGGCCAAGCTCATAAAGGGAGGCGAAAACGGTCAGGTTAGGGCAGTACAAAACGGATCGCGTGAGCAGAGGAGGTTCGGAAAGTTAGACGAGATTAGAAAAAACGTGAGGAAGGGAGTTAAGTGGAAGTGAAAACTTTATTGAACGAGGAATTTCTTTTCAGCGTGGCCGGGAAAGAATCCTAACCACGGCATTTTTTTTCGGGTTAC
>VNJN01000112.1:0-13523 GCA_008042485.1 Drosophila mayri | reverse complement strand
GGGTGCGAAAATCCTGTCTTCTCGGAAATAATTAATAGTCCGGCAGCATGTGATTCCAGTCCAGTTTCCGTTTTCCGAAACCTGGCGTCGACAGCATTCGAATGTCTGTAATCCTCGTCGTCCACAGTCCCAGCAGAAAAGTATTCTCGGGTTCCGACATTCCGTCGAGAAGTGTCCGGGTTGGCCGCAATTCCTGCACGCCTCCCGTACGTTCACTGGTGCCTGCTCCGGTGTCGTTGCCCGGCTTGTGTTCGCGTTCCTACTGAAATTTCCCTGCATAGGGTTCGTTGACGGCCGGCGGGGTGTACGATCCGCCTCTGCGCTGGCGCGAGAAATAGATGGTGCCCACGGGTTCGGGTCCCGATGACTCTGAGTTCGTCCGCTCCGGCGACAAGTCTCCTCGTAGTCGACTGCCAAGTGCGTTAATTCCGCCAGGGTGCGAAAATCCTGTCTCCTAACAAACAATTGATATTCCGGCGACATGTTGTCGGAGGCTCGTTCCAGCTCGCGTTCCGCTGTGAATCCTGTCCGGCGCATCTGCAGGCGCAGGTCCACCAGATACTCCTTAAAAGGCTCGTTGGGTCTCTGAAAATGTGTCCGGATCTCGTCCTCCAACCGCTGATAATAGCGCGGTGGCAAGAAGAAATCTAAGAGTTCCCGACGCACTTCCGTCCAAGTGGCGTCCCGCAGACCACTGGTCCTGTACCAGCTCTCGGCGCGGCCAGTCAGTAATACTATCAAAGTCGGGACGAGATGCCTCCGCATTCCAAACCAAATTCAAGGAGTATGGTCTCCAGTTCCAACTTCTTTCTGTAACTAATCCAGGTGACACCCATGGTTAGTTTTTTCCCCTCTCTTTTTTTTGTAGTATTATTAATATTTTATGTTTTTTTTATTATATTCTACTGCTCCCTTTATATTTTCCAGGTGCGCTATTCTTTCGGCGCCGGTCAATGTTTTTTAGTTTATAGCTTATTTAATTATTTATTTCTTAGATGTTTTTTCTTTATTTTATTTATTTATTTTTTTCTTTTTTTTGTAGCTGTATTCCGATTATTCTATTCCTTATTTAATTTTGTTTATTACTATTTATTGTTATTTATTTATTTTATTATCTTAGCCTTCTTTCTTTTTTTCTTTTCTGTTATATATTTTCAATTATTAATGTTTATTATTTCTTTCCTTATTTTTTTTTTGTTTCTTTTCCCCTGTTTTTGCTTTCGCTGCTTTTATTTTCTTGGCTTTCTTTCTCTTATTTATTTTTCCTCGGTTTGTTCGATTTTTTCATTTTCGTCGATTTTCCTTGCCTTCCGCTGTATTCCTTTCCTTATCATTTTCCGCTTGTCTTAATTAAACTTTATTTATTCCATTTCATTTAATCCGTTCGTATGTTTTCCATTCCTTTGCTGCTTATCTTATTTCTTCGTCTACCATATTTATTCTTATTTGATTATATTTATTTTACGTAATATTTATTGTATTATATATTTTTTTTGTATATATTATATGTATATATAGTTATGTTTATAATATATTTATTTGATTTTTTTTTGTATTTATTTATTCTATTCTTTACTGTTATTATTATTTTTTTCGGTGTATACTTTTTCCTTTGGCCTTACTGCTTTCCTCGTTTGTATTATTTTATTTTTATTTCTTCCCTTTCGTTTATTTTGTTCCGCTTCTTATTTATTCTCCCTTTTTTCCAGTGTAGCCGTTGGTTTCCTATATGATTTCCTTCGTTTACCTAATTTATTCGATTTATTTTCTGTTTTTATTTATTTTAGGTCGTATCCAGCCTTTGTGTGTTTTATTTCCCCTCAGTGTATCCTGAGTTTATTTTATTATTTTATTTCCTTTATTTTATTTTATTCTTTGATCTGTTATTTATTTTATAATTTTATTTGCTTTATTTTATTTTCAGTGTAGCCTGATTTTATTTGATTTAATAGCCTTGGTTTATTTTACTGTTCTATTCAGTTTATATAATTGTATTTTGATCAATTGTATTTTATTTAAATCGTTTATTTTATTATTTTCGTTTTCTCTTTTATAATATAATAGAATTTAGAATTTACTAATTTATTTTTCGTGTGTCCTAGTTTTATTTAATTCTCTCAGTGTATCCTTTTATTTCGTTTGACTTATTCACTTTATTTCGATTTATTTTATTGAATGGGTTCGTTTATTTTATTAAATGATTTTATTTAATTTATTTATTTTATTTCACTTATTAATTTATTTTGTTTTAGTTTATTCTTTGATTTATTTTATTTATTCACTGTGCGCAGGATCTGTACGTCCTCGTAGCCAGAGGACTATTATTATCCTCTCTTTTTTTTGCAGGATCTCTTTGTTAATTTTTCAGGATTTTCAGGATGAATTCGCGGCGATTTAATTTTTTTTAATTTCTTGTTCGATGTGTTTTCGACGAAGGGTATTCACTGAGTGTCATACTTTAATAGAAAGGGCCAATATATAAGTTGGTCCCCGCCCTGATGGCGGCGCAACCAAGAGCGAAAATCATTAGTATTCATGTATGTATATATATGTATGTATGTATAACAGAAACTCGTGATCTGCACGTGCAGCGGCGGTTTTCTCTGCTCTGCCGACGTCGGCTTCGGCAGCGACTTTGTTACTTTGCTTATTGACTACGATGCCTAATTCGCTGCCCGTTTTTGATAAGACTGTATTTTTTGCCTTGAATGG
This sequence comes from Drosophila mayri, assembly GCA_008042485.1. NCBI lineage: Eukaryota > Metazoa > Arthropoda > Insecta > Diptera > Drosophilidae > Drosophila > Drosophila mayri. The sequence continues at coordinate 10,811 of VNJN01000112.1, read as the reverse complement.
AATTTTCTATCGCTGTCTCATCTTCCCCCCTCTCTTCTTTAGCTGCCCGAAAATACAAGGTGCCGTTATGGCGGCTGCATGTGCGTCGCTAGTTTGGAAGTTTCTGGTCGTTTGCATATGCATACACGTTTGTATGTAAGTTAATTAATTAGTGTAATCCCGCGCCACAGTCGGTGACTGTGACTGTAACCGCGGCGCCGGCGTGCCCATGCTGCCGCGGCCCGGCGGCTCCACCGTGGTTGTCCCACCGGCGTGCCGTCCCCCTCCCCTAAATATGCCCCCTTGACTCGTATTTGCCAGCGACGGCGCCTGGGATAATCCCTGAGGCACATCCTGAGACTGGACAGAAGGCTGGGAAGGGTCCCATAGCCGCCGCCCGCACCCACGCCCGGAATTAATCCCAGCAACGTGACGCTCCTGCTCCCGTCCTGCCCAAATCGATACCTGGAGTTACCCAACGGCAGCCGAGGTGAGGAGGAGGGGCACAGCGGGTGATAAGAGTGGCTAATAGGGATAGGAAATAATAAAATCGGTACCAAATGTGTTCATTCTGCCTTTTATTTCATGTTAGTAACGTCTAGCTTGCCCCTAATATGTTTTTAAATGTATTTGTATTTATTCCTATCCCTCTCTCCCTCTCTCTGCTCAGCTAGTGTTCACACCCAATAAGTAAACTCTTAAATTTAATTCATGGCGGTCTCGCCTCACTCACCGAAAATAAGTTTTTCCGAAGGTTAAATTGTTTCCGTAGCTTCTCGTCCTTCTCTTTGTCCTGGGTCCTGGTTTTTAAACTCGTGGGTCGTCAATAAATCAATTTCGCACTGGCTTAAACCCTTTCTGTCACTGGTCTAATTTCGAGTGATCTTAATCTTGTCTTCCAATCGTCTCGTGACCTAATTCTGCCAACTCTTTTGCGGCTGCGCTGCCGCGATCCATGGCACGCGCCGTTCCGCATTCTTTGCATTCTGAGCCTTCCCTCTCGCTCCCTCTTGGGCGGCAGGTGGTTGATGCAAATTCTATTCCGCATTCCGATGTTCTGCCGGCGCCTGCCCTTATCGCGCTCTCCGGCTCCTTCTGCCGGTCGCTGAATGGCGGCTCTCGTGTTCCGATCCTCCAGTTGTTTTGTCCCGTTCCCCTAAAGATGTTGCGGGCGATGTTGCGAATAATGTTGCCAATGACGTCTAAGTGTGGCCGCGGTGTGGGCCCGGCCCTCTGATCCCCTAACGCCTATGGCCCTAACTAGTATTTACATCCTAACAACTAACCTAATCTTATCCATATTCTTAACCTAATATTTACATGATATTTTCAAATTATTTACAAAATATTTACAAGTGTCGGCGGCCACTCCGTGACCGTCGTCACAAGATGAAGATTTAACAAATTTTACTATTCCGGCGGTATACACTGATCTGGACAATTCAACAGACTCAGATACTTCAAGTATAGTAGAAAAGAAGATAAGTAACTATCACAATGGCACAGTCAAATATTGATTTTATTAATACAGCATCCATGCTTATACCAGTTTTTGATGGCAGGGCTGAAAATTTAACGAATTTAATTGATGCTTTGAAAATAGTAGAATCAAATAAAGCTGAAAATTTAACGAGTTTCATTGATGCTTTGAAAATAGTAGAATCAAAAAAAGGCGAGCACGAAAAATAAGCTGTTTCGATAATAAAAACAAAGCTAAAAGGTGTCGCCAGAAATCTAATCAGTAATGAAACAACAATTACTGAAGTGATTTACAGACTAAGAGGCAACGTCAAAGACGAAACTGTAGAAGTATTATCAGCGAAGCTGATGAACCTACAGCAGCGCAATAAAACTGCTAATCAATATACACAAGAAATTGAGCAGATGACGAAAGCCTTAGAAGGTGCAAATATATATCAGATGGTTTACTTCTGGAACTAGCCAGAAGGTATTCCACGCAGCATGTAGTCAAAGCAATGACTAAAAATTGCACGATTGATAAGGTGAAACTTATCATCCTGTGTACCCTATCGGTTTACGGCCACCCATTACTATACAACTCCACGCTTATCATGGGACGCTAAGTTGAAAAGTACACAGATATCCGTCGAGTTACACACTGACATTGATATGATTAGATATATTCAGTCTGGAATTCGAGGGGGTCTAGTCCAAGTAGCCATAGATACACGAAAGCAAATCACAAATATCTCAAAGATTTTGATTCTACAAAGGAATCCAAATATTTGATGTATGTGGATGCTAATAATTTATACGGGTCGGCAATGTCTGAAGCCCTTACATATACTGGTTTCAAATGGATAGAACAATCAGAAATAGAATCATTCGATGTTAATTCTATTCCTGAAAAAAAGTGAGTATGGATATATTCTAGAAGTAGATTTGAAATATCCATACTCGCTTCACGATGATCATAATTACCTACCATTTTGTCCATGAAATAGATTACCCTCAAAAATTTCAAAGACCCTTAAATTAATAGCTGATCTATGTGACAAAAAGAAATACATTATTCACTATAAAAGCTTACATTAGTGTTTAGCAAATGGAATGGTACTCGAAAAGGTGTTTCAATTTAAGCAAAAATCGTGGTTGAAGAAGTATATTGATATTAACACTGAACATAGGACTAGGGCCAAAAGAAATTTTGAGAAAGACTTTTTTAAGCTTTTAAACAACACGTGTTCAGTCACGGTACCGTTTATTCATAAGCAATATTTAGAATAATACATAATAATACTTCAGTCGCAGCAACATGCATTTATCGTAAATAAAGTATCAATTACCAGGTCAAGCGAATATGCATAGCATGCGGACATAAGGAACATGAAATAGGGCAATAAGTGTCAAGTCGCTTATAGCTGGCAATAGCCACAGTTACAGTAACCAACTTTATTTGTTATACGACATTTATGTTAGCATAAGCAATTTTTATCTATATATATACTGTTAAGTTTCATTAATAAAGTCAGTAAGAGTTCTACCTCAACCAAGAGCTTTTATTCATCCATCAGAGGCATTCGCTGTGTCTTCAGACCCTTATCCCTTCACCCAAACCAACCAAGCCGTCCACCTAGTTCCAAATGATAGTTGCGACAACCAAAGGCAATAGTTTATGCTCTATCTGCCAGGCATCTAAGCCTCCTAATAAACATTTTGTTGACCCCGACGAACACGTCAACCCGACGTTAGTCATTAGGAAGAATCCGTAACTCTTGGGATCTTCCTAATTTTCAATCAAAAGGAAGAATCCGTAACTCTTGGGATCTTCCTAAAATTTTCTCATCAATAAAAACATTTCAACAAATAGGAAGAATCCGTAACTCTTGGGATCTTCCTAATCTGTTCTCACCCACCAATAAACATTTTGGTGAAGCTTTGACTCACAGGAAATTGTCCTGACTACGTCAAAAGCCCAGGAAAGACTCCGTAACTCTGGAATTTTCCTAAGCTTGGTGAGATCAACCGATAAAGTTCCGTAACTCTTGGGAACCTATCGGGACAGTGTCAGCACAACTACACGTTGATCAAAATCCTAGAAATCCCCCAAGCCAATTGAACAGCTGTTGATTCCTTCGAACACATCACGGTTGCGAATAGGAGCGTATCCAGCTGTCAAAGCGAATAAAACACTCCCATCGGTCAGGAATTAAAAAACAATTTTCAATATGTCTAATAAGGAAGAGCAAGCAGTCACAGAGGCGTTAGACTTGCAGTGCCTCCAGTGCCTCCAGCGTCCTTCTCCAGTCTGCCGAATTGAAGCCGTTCCGGACGTCCAAGGGCACCACAGAGCAGTACTTCTTGGCGCCGTTCCTCTTTCTCGTCCCGCCGGGGGGAAGATAGTAGACACAAACGTCAGACAGTATAATAGGTCATCCTTTCCCAACGCGGGAAAAGCAGGTTACACGTAGGGACAATGTTCAACACACCACTAGGTAGGGGCTCAGGATTAACAAAATATTAATTATTCTTTTCTCCACAGCTAAAAACAAGTAAAGACAATGGCTGGACGTGGACTGCCGTGGTAGTCGTAGCGGAGCTAATGGGACCGCTCCCGCTAACCTCCTCGGTCCACGCTCAACGGGCCGGAGATCCCCCGATAAAGAGGGATTGCTACTGGTTGGCGGCTACCGGGGTTCAGGGACTTGTACCTGGACGAGAGACGCCCCGTCCCCGGGGATGACCCGTGGAAGGTGGCCGCACCTGCCCGATCGGTGTGACCCGTTGTGACGGGCGGCCACCCAAGTTCCCAGATAGCTCAGGGACGGCCAGAGTCTGCCTAGTAGTCCGAGTGGTAGCTGTAAGAGAGGTTCCCAGGCCCCCAGTGAGAACAGTGAATAGAATTTTGTTGACTTAAGTAGGTTTAGTTGTTTATTCAAGGCTTCTTTCAACAGAGTTAAGATACTTGAGCCTGGATCTCGGGTACGCCGCTTCGTGGTCGTCTGAGCTTCGTGCGCGTCGGGGATTCAAGATTGGCCAGCATCAGTTGTCTGCGGGCTGGGGCGCCCAGTCCAGAGAGAGCGAGGCACCCGGGAGCCTGCGGAGGAGAATAGAAGAGACAAGGGGGGGGACTCGAAAGTCTTCCTTAGAGAGGTGTAGACTCGGAAGTCTTCGCCAGGGGGGAGAATGGCTGGACTCAAAAGTTTTCAGAGCGAGAGGGCGGGCGGACTCGAAAGTCTTCAGAGAGAGAGAGAATTCGCGACGGACTCGAAAGTCTTCTGTTTGCGGGAGCGAGAGGGGCTGACTAGAAAGTCTTCAGAGAGAGAGGGCGGGCGAAAGTCGACTCGAAAGTCTTTGGTGCACGGGAGAGAATGGTTGGACTTGAAAGTCTTCAGCGAGGGAGAATGGTTGGACTCGAAAGTCTTCAGCGAGAGAGACGCCGCGGACTCGAAAGTCACACTCCCCCCCCGGTTTCAATCGTGGCGCTTAATCGTCATGTGGTTTCCCCGGTTGGAGACCACCTTCCAGACGACGCCTCCGTCTTCCTGCAGCCAGCGCTTCTGCTGCCCGTACCTTTTCGTTGCCAGCTTCCTCCTGATGGCCTCTACTCCCGCTTCGGAGAGCACAGCACCGCCATGCATAGCGCACCCCAGCTCGTTTCGTTCTACTTGATGCAACTCGAGCACGTCCCGGTCCGGAGTCCGGAGAGGTGGTGGGCCTTCATCCTCCAGTTGCGGTGCCGGTGCTTGACTGGGCATGCCACCCGGGAACTTACCTCCATCGGTTGAGCGGGTGCCGCTGCTTTCGATGTGGTCATCCCCTGCCCTCCGATCCCATCCTGCCGCGGGACATGGGCCACTCGTCGCCTGCCTGCGCTTGTTTTGCTCGCCCCTCCTGCTGCCGGAATGCTCCGCGTGGCCTCTGCTGGTGCCGCGATCATCTTCCTGTCCATCCATGCCGGCTCTGTCCTCTTCCTCCCCGCTCCTGGTAGCGCCGCCGCCTCCACGAGCTTGGTTCGGGTCACCGCTGCCGCTGCTACCATCTGCCGCCGCCTGAACGTCACTGCGCTGTCCTCAAATTTTCCCATTTTTCCTGTAACGAGAACACAACTTTGTTAGTATGTCTCGTAAAGTCACCACGTGTCTTATGTTTATATACAGGCTTCTGGAATGCTCGTTTCTGAATGAGTACGAGGTTAGAACATGGGATTAGAGTGACCCCCCGCCTACCCAGTATTAACTGTGCGGGACTATACTTTGTTGTCTCCGAGGTGCTACTATTGAACGTCCCATTTCGTTTGGTTCTCTCCTGTTATCTGGGCAACCATTGTTTTGATTGTTCGGTTTGTCCGTTCTGTCGGGTTTTCTTGCGGTGTATAGGGTGCCGTGAATTGTTGTTTTAAACCCCATTGTTTCATCGCTTGTCTTGTTTTCCTTCCCGTGAACCCCGGACCCCGTTGTCCGATACCAGAACTTTAGGCGCACCAAACCTCGGCAGTATCCGCTCTCGAAATGACTTTAGGAATGCCTCCGCCGTTGCTTACCGGATTGCTGCCAACTCCACCCACCTTGAGTACTTGTCGACCATTACCAGCAACACTGAGTTCCCATGTGTCGTACGTGGCAGTGGCCACACAAAGTCGAAGCATACGGTCTTCCATGGTGCTTCCGCCACTTGTGTTAGCATTTTCCCGGCTGCTTTCTGTTGCGAGACCTTGTATTTCTGGGAACTGTCGCATGATCTCACGAACTTCTTTGTGTCCCTGGTTAATCCCGGCCAAAAATACCTTGCTTTTATTCTTTTTATTGTTTTGAATGTTCCAAGGTGCCCTGCTTCCGCTGCGCTATGGTTTTCTCTCATAATCTGCGGAATCTCGCCTGCTATCGCGCACAGCTTACACCGCTGCTAGTCTCTCCCCTGTCCGCTTCGTTTGTACAACCGCCCCTCCGACATCTGGTACTCCTCACTATGTGGTTCCCTTCGCAGCTCCTCCATCCTCTGCCTTATCCAGTCATCTTGGTGTCTTAATCCCTTGACTTTCACCCGCGGCAATCTTGATAGGGCATCCGCTACCACATTGAGTTTCCCCTTCCTGTACTGCACAGCGAATTGGTACGGTTGTAAGCCCAGCGCCCACCTTGCGACTCTTCCTGCCGGGGTCTTGATCGAGTTCAGCCATTTCAGCGCTATATAATCCGTTACCACCGTAAAGGGATATCCCTCCAGGTACATTTTGTATTTGTCGACGCCCCAATAAATGGCCAGGCACTCCTTTTTCGTCGCTACTGAACCTCCGGCTTGCGAAGGAGATCACGTGCTCCCCGTCCTCCGCCTCCTGTGTCAAGAAAGCCCCCAATCCGAAGTCGCTCGCATCTGTTTGCAACTTGAACCGCTTCTTGAAGTCCGGACACGCCAGCACTGGTGCGTAAGTTAAGCTCTCCTTTAAGCCGTCGAACGCGCGTTGGTATTTCTCGGTCCACTCAAATTTCTGCCCTTCCGGATCAGCTCCTGTAGGGGTCCGGCTTGCTCTGTAAAGTTTGGCACGAACCGTCTATTCCACGAGGCCATCCCCAAGAAACTGTACACCACTTTCGTGGACTTCGGTGCTGGTTGTTCCTGAATCGCCGCCACTTTTTCAGGGTCTGTGTGAATGCCCGGTTGCTGACGACGTGTCCCAAGTATTTCAGCTCCTCTTGGAAGAAGTGGCATTTATCCGGGTTTATTCGTAGGTTTGACCTTTGCAGCTGTTTAAACACCTCCTGTAATCGCTTTAGGTGCTCCTCCTTCGCAAAGGCATGGGGCTCCATTCCTGTCCCAATGATTGTGTCCAATGCTCGTTGGAATGTTGCGGGTGCCGTAGTGAGCCCAAACGGCATCACTTTCCATTAGAATAGTCCTCTCCCCGGTACCGTGAATGCCGTATATTGTTTGCTATCCTGGTTCATTGGGATTTGCCAGTATCCTGCCTTAAGGTCTATAGTACTTATGTACTTTGCTGCTGGTCCAGGATAAAGTTTATCCTATCGCCTGTTACCTCATCTTGTTGGCGAGTGTTATTTCCGCCCGAACTCCGCTCCATCTCCCGTGTTTCCGGAGATCCTGGTACGAGTTCTTGCTAATCGAGCTCCGTGATGCTCCCGTATCTATGACTCCCTTTACTGTTCTTCCTCCAAATCCGATCCTCGCGACGATTTGGAATCCGTCACACGTTAAATCGTCCCTCGGCTCTGGCATTTGGTGTGTGGCCTGAGCTGCCAGTTTTAATTGCTCATGCCTTATGCGTTTTCCGTCGGCGCCCTACAGCATTGTGTAGTCCTTACTCCACACACCTATCTTGGATTAGTTCTTGATAAGAGGCTGACATTTGCCTCGCATGTCAAACAGATTTGGGCGAAGCTGCAAGGTACGGCCAGTCGTATTAGTTGGTTAACAGGTCCAAAGTCTAAGCTAAGTCTGCGTTCTAAGACTCGACTGTATCAATCGCCCCAATGTGGCGCTATGGGGTGGCTATATATGGGACAGCAGCCAGGTCGCACTTGCGGGTTTAGACACCCTAAACCCCTGGCTAGACGGATAACAAGGACACACACATCCATCTAGACGGCTGAGACGTTCGGAAGTTCGTCACTGTCGCTTTAAATTGCTGACACAGTGGTATATAAGCGGCTGGATAGGTCAGGCAGCTTGCCTACTTGCTCAAATAAATATTTATTAAAAAAAAAAAAAAAAAAAATCCTTACTCCGTACTTCCCACAGACCCAACAGAACAGCCCCGGTGAGTTGCCACAATTGCGTGCTGCGTGCCCCGTGCCCCAGCATCTGAAACACATCTCTTGCTTTATCTGTTGTTGTTGTACCGGTCGTATTGCGCCCTCCGTGGCTTCAATTTCCTCTACCTCCTCTGACAGTTTCAAGAGCTTGTGACGGTCTGCCGCCCAGTTCCCAGATAGCTTAGGGACGGCCAGGGTCCGCTCAGAAAATTTATAGTCCGAGTGGTAGCTGTAAGAGAAGCTTGCCCGTTTCCCAGTAAGAACAGATGAGAGAATTCGGTAAACTTAGATATATCTGGCTCTTTATTGACTAATTCAATGGACAGAGTTTTCGGATCTGCTACATTGGGAACCAGGAATCGCCGCCGTCTCGGCCGTCGGGCTTCTCGCGTCTATGTCGTCCTCGTCTCGGTGACGGCGGTTCGCGGGTGGGCTCGGAAGTTCGCGGACTTGAAAGTCGTCAGAGAGAGATTCGGCGGACTCGAAAGTCTTCGGTGCATGGGAGAGAATGGTTGGACTCGAAAGTCTTCAGCGAGAGAGAGACGCGGCGGACTCGAAAGTCTTCGGTTTGCGACAGAGAGAGAGGGCGGGCGGACTCGTAAGTCTTCCGAGAGAGAGAATTCGGTAAGCCGAATTAGATGCCGCGACTCGCAAGTCTTTTGACAATGTATTGCAACCCAAATCCAAAGATTCGGGTCGCCCAAAAAAGCGACTTTGGCTGCTGATTACGAGGAGTGTGCTGCTAGAGGCTTACCGCTCCCGATCGCCGTCGGCTGCTAAGTGATTTCCTATGGCCAGCGGTCCGCCTTATATAGGGCCTGGCGGGTCCCAGTGTGCCCGTCGCGATCGGCTGCTTCCTCTTCTTTTTCGTCCAGTGTGCCCCTGGCCGTCCAGTGTGGCCCTTTCACGGCGCGCGAGTTACCGCACACATTGTTGCAGACACACCGCCGCCCCCGAAACCCCAGCGACGTAGATGAACGGTCATCAACCCACACATGTGGGTACATAAACGCTGAATTTTGGAAACCAGCGGAAGCAGAACCGATTGCCTAACTGGCAAAGCTAAACAAACCAACGACCAAGCAGATTCTTGCTCCCAACTCCAATCTGCTAACCTTGCAGTTTCTCCCCATTCCATTCAATTCATTCTCTTATATATATAAAGAATCATTATAATTTTGACCAGACAAGAAGACGGTTCTTACTATTGGAAGCCGGGGAAAATATCTAAGATTTCCCCAGACACCCACTGGACTGGACACAGTATCTTCATACTTACTGTAGTTGGCGCAGCCGGATTCGGACCAAGAGATTAAAAATGCTCCACCTCCTTATCGTATTATATCTGTAAGACAGGTATGTGAACTGTGACGGTGAAACTAAAAAAAAGAATATATAAAAGGAAATAATACATGTAATATAAATCAGTTAAATCAAAATTTTTATAACACTAAAATTAATACATTGTTCGAAATGATTTAATTCGCATAAGTGTTAGTGGTTACGCAAGCTGCGACCGTATATGTGCATATCACACGCTGATATACACCGGGCTCGCATTTTTGAGAAAAAGTGGCAAACTTAACGCAAATATATGTAACGAACTTCCTATCGCAAGATTCGTGATCGTATATGTGCACATCAAACGCTGATAATGCACCGGGCTCACATAAGTGAAGTACCCTTTAAAAAATATATGTATTAATGTGTATATGTATTTATATTGTTCACACTTAGAACAAAATTTTCTCTCAGTGACCGCATATGTGTACATCAAACGCTGACAATACACCGGGATCACACGATTGAGTTAGAAAAAAATTATAAATCATGCAGGTATAAAACATTTTTTTTATCTCTCTGTGGCCGTATTTGCGCACATCAATATCTGATAGGGCAGTGGGACCACGGACCCTAAAAAAAAAACAAAAAAAAAAAAAAATACAACAAAAAAAAACACTACACTACAAAAAAAAAACTGCTGACACACAACAACTCGAACTCGAGAAAAGAAAATTCCGAATAGCAAGACTACATTCAAACAACTACGTCATAGCGAATTGTGCTGAATATATTCTCCTCTTCTTCTCGTCGCCATACGATCACTAGCCTACGATTCAATATATATTAATATTAAAAAATATATCACTAATACTATATATACATATGTATATTACGGTCAACACTAAAAACACGATTGAGGGAAGGATACAATCGAAATACACACAACAATAATTCTAACAGGTCACACTCACGCAAGTTGTACACAAAATCTATAGATTATACACAGCCCCACGGTTAGCAACTCGTTGACTATCGTCAACACAAACCTAAGTCCCAAGGATATTTTGGCGTTCGTACAACATTTAACGACTTACGAAGGTCCTCCTGACAAGCTGGAAACTTTTATAACCAGTGTCGAGGAATTATTAATACTCATTCGGTCCGTAGATCAGACGCCTTATGGGCAAATGATTCTCAGGGCTATCCGGAATAGAGTAAAGGGCATGGCACACGAAGCTTTGACCCTTTGTGGCACACCACTCATCTGGGACGCAATCAAAGCAAACCTTAAACGACTTTACACTAGCAAGAAGACAG
>VNJN01000108.1:0-10931 GCA_008042485.1 Drosophila mayri | reverse complement strand
TTGAATTGAGTATCGCCTCGACTTCAATAATTACTGTGTTAAGCTCTTCAAACGTTAGCGATGATGTGGCTGTGACTGATACCAGTAGCTGATTTTACTGCAGCTTCCCATAGGCCGCTTAATGATGGCGCTCGAGGAGGAATGAGCTTGTACTGCACCTGCTGCTTACTGCATTGGTTTATTATCTTGGCCTGGGCCTGCTCCGTGAAGATTGTTTCTTTTAACGCCTTCAACTGGTTGTTGGCACCTACAAAGTTCGTGGCGTTGTCACAATGAATGGTCTGACACTTTCCACGTCGACCCAGGAAACGCCGAAGAGCGGCTAGGAACGCGTCTGTTGTCAGGTCGCTTACCACTTCCAGATGTACTGCTTTAGTGGCAAAACAGCAGAATACAATGTACGCCTTATCTGGTCTTTTTCCACAGATTTTATGGTGAATCCAAAAGGGACCGCAGTAGTCGACTCCAGAGTTGGAGAATGGACGAGCCTTTGTTATAATACTTGATCCGCAGGCAAATTACTCATGATTTGTTGCATCAATTTGGGTCGTGCCCTTGTGCATCTCACACAACTGTGTATGATGCTTCTGGCCATTGTTTTGTCGTTCAGAATCCAGTATTGTTGTCTGGCTATGGCTCTCAACGATTCCGCTCCGCAATGCATGTTCTCTTCATGCATATCTCGTAGCAACATCTTCACAATTGGATCATTGTATGGAAGCAAGATCTGATGCTTTGTGGAATTTGACAGGTTAGATTCTTCCAACCTCCCTCCGATTATTGGAGACAGCGAGACAATTGAACTTCTTTTGTCCACTGTCCTGTGGATGCGCAGTTGTTTATACTTAACACTGAATTCAATTTTTTGAATAGTGCTTAAGATAAGTGTCCTAGCGTAAGTTAGTTCAAAGGAGTTGCTGTGATTGCAACTGTATAGTTCGATTCCTAGTTGATCTTGGCATGTTGGCAATCTCACTTCATTCGTTGTTCTAGATCACTGGGAGTGATGCTCAGTATCTTGGACTATTTGTCTCGGGAACCGTGTAGGAATAGAGGTCCGAGCCAGAGGTTGTGCTCCGCTAGTTTGCTTGCTGCACTCCCTCATGATAGTACATCAGCTGGGTTATTCGCTGCTGACACATGTCGCCACTGAGATTGATGCGACACCGCCTGGATGTTAGCGATCCGATTTGCCACAAATGTGTGTGATGCGGACGCATTTATCCAGGACAGGACTAGAGTTGAATCCGTCCATAAGTACCCAGATGTATTGTCTTCAGACATGCGTAAGTCCTTTCTGACTCTATGGGTCAGTTCCGCTCCTAAAACTGCAGCACATAACTCTAGCCGCGGTAACGTCTCCTTAGCTGACGGCGCAACTCTTGATTTTGAGCACAGCAAACGGACGGACACTTGATTATTTTTGTATGTGGATCTCACATACACTGCTGCTCCATATGCTCGTTCAGAGGCATCGACAAATGTGTGCAATTCTTGTGAGACGGGCACCTGTCCTTCGAAGATGTGTCTTGGAATTTTCATGTCGTTTAGCGCTTGCAGATCAGCGCGATACCTTTTCCATTCAGCCTGAAGGTGCTGAGGAAGCTCGTCATCCCAGCCCATCTTTAATTCCCATAGGGTCTGCATGAACATTTTCGCCTTTACCACCACGGGGGAAAATAATCGTAATGGATCGAATATTTGCGATGCTTCCGAACTGACCACTCGTTTGGTGATGGTTGACGTTTTGCTTTTTTGAGATCGTCCACATAACTGATCCTTTTGTGGCATCCAAAGCAAACCCAACATCTTAACACTGTATTGTTGGAGTGTTTCGTCTAACTTAACGTTAGAGACGATATCCTCTTTGGGAATTTGGCTTAATACCTCTGAGTTATTGGAGCACCATTTTCGGAGCTTGAATCCGGAAGGCAGCAGTATTTTGTTTAACTTTTGTTGAATTTTTACTGCCTCTGGGAGCTGTCTGCTCCTGTGAGACAGTCATCCACGTAAAAATCATGTTTAAGTACGGACGATCCAAGCGGTAGATGATTCTTGGTCTTCTCGGATAGGTAATCCAAGCATTTAGTAGCCAGGAATGGCGCTAAAGTTGTACCATATGTGACAGTTTTAAGTCTAAAAAACTGTAGATCGTCTGATGGTTTCTTCCGCCATACGATTAATTGATGGAACTGGTGGTCAGGGTGCATGCACACTTGCCGATATATATCGGCCTGACGTGGCTTCCAGGTGCAGCAATGTATGGTGTTTTTCATCACATTTAAAACACGTACGGCCTCGGCAATCTTTCGCCTTGTGGCCACTGCTTAAACAGTTTAACCCAATTGACTCTTTCGGGTATGGTTTTGCTGCGGAAATCATCTCATTTGTATAGCCAATGAGTCCGTTTGCAGAAATGACAATTTGGTTGTCTTCTAGCGCTGGCAGAAGTGCATGATGGGCTCTTCTGCTCCTTTCTTTGTTGTTGAGTTCTCTTGACCCGTCTAACGATTGTTCGCAGAGGGTTCTATTTGCAATCCAGTTTTTGCTTGATGATGTCAACTATGATTGTATCACAGCTGGATATATCAATACCTAGTCCTTTTAATGTTGCTAGAGACTCAATTGTTGTGATATACAACTCTTTTAATGACTTTGGATCGTCACTGTTTGTATGATGTTGCAGGAGACGATTGAGAATCGTATCTGCTACATGGCGGGGATTGTTGTCCGCGTCAACCAATATTTCCCATGCGCTCATGTAATTTTCCTTTTTAAGATCAATATGCCTTATTAATCTTTCTGCCTCTCCAGTTACGGTGGTTTTGAGGTACCACATCTTCCTGACTGTGAGCATGTTGGTATCATGAACCATGCATTTGAATAAATCGAAGAACTGAGTCCATTTGAGCAGATCCCCATCGAACTTCTGGATGCTGACTCTGGGCAAATGCACATCTTCATTGTTTGGTGCATTTGTTTGTGCCCCCAAGAGTCTGTGCACATCCCCTTCTAGTCGGATGAACGACTGCATGTCGTATCCATCTTCGACTGGGTCTTGGATATTCTGAAATTGGGACCATAACGAGTTTATCGAATCCCTTGTTATGGCCCTTCCGGTTTCGGAAAATTCTTTCAGGGCCCGTTTGATTGATTCGGCAATCGCCCTGTTTAGGTGAGGGGCCCACTGTGCCGCCTTGGCTCACCGAATCGCCCCTTTTGTAGTCAGGTCCTCGGGTCTGCCGTCGCTGCTCCCGCTCTCTCTCAGTCGACAAGCGCTGACCAGCAAATTTGGTTCTGAGAATGCCCACGGGAGACGACAAAAAGTCGAGTCTGGTCCCAGCTATACGTGTGGACAAATCTCAATCCGCATCTCCGCGGCCGTCTTTTTTAAAGCCTAAGGCAACCAGTGCCATTCCAAGGGCAAAGAACGACGCATCCGTCCATCACAAAGGCAGACTCGCTCCGTGGCAAAAATGGCTCAAAGTGCGGTCGAAGTGGCGCTGAAAAAGTTCTTCGTCACAACAGATCGGATCTGTCAATTGAAGGCCAACATAAATACTCCGAGCGCCCCAGAAACGGAATGCTCCCAGTACATGTTAGAAGTCCATCGGGACCTTATACGGGCCCTGTGGGAGAAGGTAGAACAGACCTACGGGAGCTGCTCCGACTTGCTAGCCATATCCGATGATAATACGGCCACCTCCACAGTGCTGGAATCAAAGTACAGCTACTGTTACTCCGTCTATTCGAGGTGTACTGCCCAGCTTCGGCAAAAAATTGCCTCTTAGTCCACTCAGGCTTCCGCCAATGTTCTCCCGCCCTTGTCGACAGGTTGCCGGTTACCGCCAGTGGATACCGAGGTCTTTGCGGGTGATTATCTTCGGTAGCCCACCTTCAGAGACTTGTTCACGGCCATTTACATCCAGAACCCGCGGCTCACCCCGGTAGAAAATTTGTTTCCACTTGCTATCCAAAACAAGTGGTGACGCCCACGCCATTGTTTCTAAGGCTCCGCTTACCCATGAGGGGTTTGTCGCGGCGTGGCAAGGCCTCACTGACCGCTTTGAGAACCGGCGGCTATTGATCAACAGCCAGTTGAAAATCCTTTTCAACATCCAGGCCACCATTCTGTTGTTCAGTTGTCTGACAGCTCTAGAGATGGCCTCTATTAATGTTGCGGCTTGGGACTGTCTCCTGGTATTTATGATTTCCTCAAAGCTCCCCAAAGTCACACTTTCTATGTGGGAGCAATTCGTACATAACAGAAATTCCAACATGGAAGGAGTTGGATAACTTCCTGACAGAGCGTCATCGCACTCTGGAGGCCATTGCTAAAATCAAAAAGTCACAGCCGTAAAAACGCAAAAACGATCCGTTGAGAAAACAATTTTCGGTCCTTTTTTGTAGAAGTTATGAGCATTCAAAGTTGATATTTCCGTTTTTGAAACACACAAAAAAAAGGTTGACTTTCAGGTAATATTAATCAAAAACTAGGTAGCCAATCTGAATGATTTTGGTTTTAAATTATAGATACATTCACAAACTGTAAATTAAACAAAAAAAAACGGCAGTTTGGGTTTGTCTTGTACAGGTAAATCGTTACCTGCCAGGTGTCCATTTTTAACACCTTTTTCTGCCTAAAGTAGTCTAGAACTTTTGAGGCACTACAGAGCACTCAACTACACTATATTGGTCAGTTCCGTGTATCTTTACTGAACCAGAGTCTGTTTAGAAAGTCTGATTTGAGCTGCGACTCCACCTTTGGCAGCAATTTTAGTGAAACAACTCAAGTTCAAAAACACGAAAAATGGGTAAAAATGCTTCAGAGATACCCATAGCGTGCAAGGTAATTTGCAGCGTTAAAATGAATTTATTTAGCTTTGAATGATTTTAAGACCCGAACGGATGAGGAATCAAATGTTTATAGTCCAGAAATGCTTCAGCTATAAGAAATTTCCTCAATATAGGTTTAATGTAACTCAAAATGTGAAAAAAAAAAATAATTGAAATAAAAAAAAAAAAATTTTAGAATATTTTTTTAGATTTTTTAAAATACTTTTATTTGAGCAAATCAACAAAAATAAAGCAAAACAATTAAACAATTATTTGGTTCAAAAGTTATGGTTTCAGCAACGCTGAATGACCAAAGGGCGCCACTGTGCGACGTTTCACAGAAGGCGTACGGCGCCGCCATTTACGTCCGTGTCGAGGTTGGGTCGACGGTAATAGTGAAACTGCTAACCGCAAAGAAGCGAGTGGCCCCGGTAAAAACGATGTCGCTCCCGCGGCTAGAGTTGTGCGGGGCCTGGTTTTGTCTGAAATGGCCACCGCCGTTCTTCCAAAGCTGCCAGGGGCCGCAGCCGCCCTATACTGTTAGACGGACTTGACTATTGTCCTCGCTTGGCTGCAGAAGCCAGCGTGTCAGTGGACAACCTTCGTGGCCACACGGGCTACCCAGATTATACAGTTCACCGACGTGCAGAAGTGGGCACATGTCCGCTCCAAGCTCTTTAGGACCTTGCGGATAGCCAGCTGTGGTGGCACGGTCCTGCCTGCCTGCAAGAACCTCGCAGCGATTCGCCCACTCAAGGCAATGACGCCCTCGTGACAAAACTCGAGAAGGGAACAGTCAAAGTCCATGTTGCGACGGCCCCCGCCGAAGATATTCATGGGTTTTTGTCCTCACTCGACAGGGCATTGCGAATCCTTGCCTATGTTTCATCAAGCGTGCGCGGAAGATGCAATCTCCGTTCGACGAGCACCTGACAGATAGTGAGTTTACGTCGGCTGAACGTCTCCTAGTTTCCGTCACACAGTGCAGACATTTCGTCTCTGAGATGGGCTGCTTAAGCCAAAAGCAGGCAGTGCCGGCATCCAGTCCGATTCAAAACCTGAACCCATTCATCAAGGCCTTAAGAGAGTCTGCGGCCGGGCTATGGCCTTTGAACTTCTCCAATATGACGAACGGCATCATATAATCCTTCCGTATGACTGCCATCTGTCTCGACTCCTCGTCTAGTTTACGCATGGCATCACGCTGCACTGTGGTAATCAGCTGATGATCCGCCTAATCCGGGCCAAATTCTGGATTCCAAGGGTGAGGAACTTGGTGAAGTCCGTCATCTATTCATGCAAGGTATGCGTCATCCACAAGAGGAACTTGCAGACGAATGGGGGAGCTACCGAAGGAGCGGACGTCCTTCTCGCGTCCGTTTACGCATACGGGTGTGGATTATGCCGGTCTTTTCGAAATTAAAAACTATACGGGACAAGCCTGTCTCATCACGAAGGGGTATGTTTTGGTGTTTGTGTGCTTCTCTACGAAGACCAACCATTTAGAGCCTACATCGGACCTTACGACCAAGAATTTTCTGGCGGCTTTAGCTCGGTTCGTGTCAAGGAGAGGGTGCAGTCGGACAACGGGAAGACCTTTGTGGGGGCAGCTGCCCTGCTATCCCGCGATTTTCTCCAAAGCCTAAAAGGGGCGGTGACGGGTGCCGATAACCACCAGCAGCTGCTCTGGCATTTCATTCCTCCGAGAGCTCCACACATGGGGGGCCTGTGGGAGGCAGGCGTCAAGAGCTTTAAGACCTTGTTTTACAAGTCCACAGCCACGCGGAAATACACGTTTGAGGAGCTTTCTACCCTCCTGGCAAAGATTCGCCTAAATTCGCTGCCGCTCGCGCCAATGTCCGAAGATCCCGCTGATCTGTTGGCGCTTACACCCGGGCACATTCTTATGGGAGGCCCACTTCTGGCCACGGTTCAACCCGAGATAAAGGGGAATACCACGTCCATGATTAACCGCTGGCAACACCTAAAGGCTCTTCAGCAGCAATTTCGGCTGCGATGGAAGAAAGAGTACCTTAAGGAACTCCATAAGCGGAATAAGGGGCTGGCCCCTACAAGAGATCTCCGCGTTGGGGACATGGTAGTCATCAAGGAGGACAACCATCCGTCCAATTATTGGCGATTAGGCAGGGTTGACGCGGTGTTTCCAGGATCCGATGGCCATGTCCGCGTGGTCGACATTCGCACCGCGCGAGGCCTCATCAAGCGGCCCAGGGCGAAGGTCGTGCTGCTGCCTATGGAAGCGTCCACCTGCTTGGCCCACGAGCACTCCGACGGATCAAGTCGGCGAGGGGACTGCTGCAAGACGCGTGGTCAGGATCACCACGCACTGCTGCACATCCTGGAGGAGTCACGGGCTCGGCGCCTGCCGCGTCAGGAGGAGCACCGGTCACGCCCTTCGTCCGCCACTTTCCGGCACTCACGAGCCGCACCACGGCCAGCGACATCCTGGCGCTCATCGGCAACTTCTCGGCATTCTTCCGCCACTGCCCGGCAGTCGTCAGACGCTCCACAGCCTTCGTCCGCCACTCATCGGGTGCCGCCCACCGTTCGTCCGCCCGCGCCAGCTGCGCCACCTGCAATCTTCCGCCTCTCGTCAAGGAACCCCGCAGGACGCGGCCGCTGCGCCAACCCTATCATCGCTGCTGCAGCGGAATAGTGTCAACGTTCTGTGTGTTCGGCCACCGTGGGGTCTAAAACTGACGAGAGCGTGCGGCTGGATGTTATGTTCAAGATCGAGCCTCACGTCCGCGTTCGTACGCCGTCCCGAGAGCTGAGCGATGCGGTGCGTGCCCACTTCCGAGGTATTACTCTGGCTGAAGAGCGGTTCTATTTGCCAGCCACGATTTCCATTGTCCTGGGCGCGGACATGTATCCGCGCATCATTCAGCCAGGCTTCCCGAAGATTCAGGACGGGCTACGGGTGGCCCAAAGCACTGTTTTTGGATGGGTCGTGTCCGGAGCCTGCCACCAGCCATAACGACGTGGGACCTATTGCAACCCGAATGATTGAAAGGGGGGCGGGATGTTTAGGTGAGGGGCCCACTGTGCCGCCTTGGCTCACTGAAACTTAAGAGCGCACCCGCGCTCGCCCTTTTTGTGGTCTGGTCCTCGGGTCTGCCGTCGCTGCTCCCGCTCTCGCGCTATGCTTTCCGCCACTCGGGCCCGCTTCCGTACTGTTAAGCTGAGCTTATCGGTCGAGGGTGCTGCCCTTATGTTAAGTTAAGTTAATGTATGAATGTAGTTCAATGTATGAAGCGAACCGAAATACATTGCTCGAGGTTTAAACCATTGCATCGGTATTATAGTTCTGTATCTGTCATATGAATCACGACAGTCTACGTAAAACTTTAAATATTGTTCGGTTCTATATCCCGCTGGAATATTTTTGTCATTATTCGCAAATCGATTCAATGCTTCATCGATTACCGCCAACTTTGATTTATAATACGTTGGCTTTTGCCTTCTTTCCGCAGTCTTTTTCAAAATTGCGCATGAGCTTTGATATTTCTTGACTGATTTCTTCCTGCAAGTCTAACGCCTTTGTGACTGCATGCTCCTCCTTATTAAACATATTGACAATTGTATAGATATAGTGTTACGGAACTTTATCGGCTGATCTCACCAAGCTTAGGAAAATTCCCAGGAGTTACGGAATCTTTCCTGTGCTTTTGACGTATTCAGGACAATTTCCTGTGAGTCAAGACTTCACCAAAACTGTTTATTTGGTGGGTGAGAACAATTAGGAAAATCCCAAGAGTTACGGATATTTCCTTTTGTTGAAATGTTTTTGGGAAATTAAGGAGGATCCCAAGAGTTACGGATTCTTTCCTATTGATTAGGATTTAGAAAGATCCTAAGAGTTACGGATTCTTCCTTTTGATTAAAGATTGGGAAGATCCCAAGAGTTACGGATTCTTCCTAATGACTAACGTCGGGTTGACGTGTTCGTCGGGGTCACCTAAATGTTTTTTGGTGGGTATGACAATTTAGGAAGATCCCAAGAGTTACGGATTCATTCCTATTGATTAGGATTTAGGAAGATCCCAAGAGTTACGGATTCTTCCTTTTGATTAGGAATTAGGAAGATCCCAAGACTTACGGATTCTTCCTAATGACTAACGTCAGGTTGACGTGTTCGTCGGGGTCACCAAAATGTTTATACGGAGGCTTCGATGCCTGGCAGATAGTGCATAAACTATTGCCTTTGATTGTCGCAACTAGCACTTGGAACTAGGTGGACGGTTTGGTTGGGTTGGGTGAGGGCATAAAGACACGGCAATGACGTCTTGTGCTTTTTTTTTTGACCCGCGAGTCCCACGCCCACCTCCCGCCCAAACGACCGAGGGGCGCAGCCGTGTGACGTACGGCACGAAACGCGTACTAGAAAGCCGCGAGAGAAGGAAAAAATAGAAAAGGACGAGGAAAAATTAGGATACACTACGGGCTAGTACTACAAGCAATACAGTTTTTAATTTTTGAAGGCTTTCAAAGCCTTCAATACTACTAAAGAGACGATTGTAATCAGTACATAAAACCTTGTACCCTGAATAAAAGCTGTTCGGCTGTGGTAGAACTCTTACTGACTTTATTAATAAAACTGAACAGTATAAATAGGTACAAAGTGCTTATGGTTACAAATATCGTATAACAAATATTGTGGGTTACTGTGATTGTTGATTACTGTGTATGTGGGTCAGTGTGTATGTGGGTTATTGCCAGCTATAAGTGAACTGAGACTTATTGCCCTATTTCACTTTCCTCATGTCCGCATGCTATGCACATTCGCTTTACTGATACTTTATTTACGACAAATTCATGTTGCTGCGACTGAAGAAATATTATGTAGTATTCGAAATATTATTGCTAATAAATAAACCCTGCAGTGACTGAACATTCTCCCGGCCGTTGAACAGGTGTTCAACCTTCAGGAAGGGCGAACAAAAAACTCCGTGGGGTAGGTTCTGGTGTTGGTTGTTCCGTGCTCTTCCTGGGTTCGAGTGTCCGGCGTAAAGGTATCCGACGTCGAGGTGTCCGTTTGCTGGCCGTCCGGATAAGAGCCCATACAATGCCATATTAGGATCGACATTGCTAGGGCCACATAGGCAGCTACTTAATGATGTTTAGGAGCGACAAGTTGGATCCTTCCAGGTAGTCTCCTTTAATTTGACAAACTGGCGTTGAAAAGTGCCAATTCCTCCACGCTGACTTGCAAACGGAGTTACGGTTACTGATTGTCCCATTGCTAACGGTAGTATGAGAAGCATTGCCAGCACCGTTGGGAGGATCGGAAATGACATCTTCTTCTTCGGCGTGGGGGTCTGTTCTGCCTGCGCTGCATCCTCATCGGAACTGTGTGGACACTTTGTGGCTACTTCTTCCTTTATCAACGGTGCCAAACGAGTAACTGGTAGTTTGAATGTGCCTGATGCTGTTTTGACGTCTACTACGCGAACTTGATTGTTTTTGCCTGGATACGTCTTTACTATCCGCCCCATAGGCACGTTGTCTTCTTTTACTAGGACCAATAGTCCTTCTTTGACATTCTGTGCTATGGTCTTCCATTTGGTTCGCATTTGCAGCTCTTGTAGATATTCCATGGACTACTGATTCCAGAACGACTGTTTGAGCCCGGATACTAACTCCCATCTTTTTACAAGAGTTTTTCTGGGTAGGGCAGGGTTCGCATCAGGAGGTGCTGCTAGAGGTTCACCAATTAAAAAATTACGTGGAGTGCGCGCTGATGTATCCGTGGGATCAGATGACATCGGAAAGAGGGGCGTTCAATTGGGTATCGCCTCGAATTCAATAATTACTGTGTTAAGCTCTTCAAACGTTAGCGATGATGTGGCTACGACTGATACCAGTAGCTGATTTTACTGCAGCTTCCCATAGGCCGCCAAATGATGGCGCTCGAGGAGGAATGAGCTTGTACTGCACCTGCTGCTTACTGCATTGGTTTATTATCTTGGCCTGGGCCTGCTCCGTGAAGATTGTTTCTTTTAACGCCTTCAACTGGTTGTTGGCACCTACAAAGTTCGTGGCGTTGTCACAATGAATGGTCTGACACTTTCCAC
>VNJN01000105.1:0-16318 GCA_008042485.1 Drosophila mayri | reverse complement strand
TCAGTCAAGGATACAATATATACGTACGTGTCACATATTTCTATACATATATAATTTTACACATATTGATTGTCATCCACTTTTTTCTGAACGAGCACGGACTTTCCGATACCTTTTCATTTTCCGTGTCTCCAACACTGTCTCTACTCCGCATCTGGTACCATCCGCCTGCAATCACATCAAACCGCTTTTCCTTTTGAGTTTTTTCTTTTGGGGTCTTGCCGTTTATTTTTCCTCCGCACACGACTGTCCTTTCGACGTCTGCGCCGAGTTGCCAACTAGTTCCTTGTGAGCTCATTTCATCCGTGATCTCGCCGTTCTCAGCACATAAGTGTGACCAGTCACCGCTTCGTACGAGGCACTATCTGCGCAAGTCAGTCGACCAGCGCTGATCGGCGAACTCCATTCAGAGAATGCCTACGAACCCGCGTCCTATCCCATCCATTCGTCTGGACAGATCTAAATCCGCAACCAGCGACGAGTCCGTCAATACCATCCCCGGTCGCTCACAAAGGCCCGCTTCGTTGCTAAAATGGTTCAAAGTGCGGTCGAAGTGGCGCTGAAAAAGTTAATAGCCACAACAGATCGGCCCTGTGGGAGAAGGTATAACAGACCTACGAGAGCTTCTCCGACTTGCTAGCCATATCCGACGATAATACGGCCACCTCGACAGTGCTGGAATCAAATCACAGCTACTGATACTCCGTCTATTCGAGGTGTACTGCCCAGCTTCGGCAAAAAATTGGCTCTCAGTCCACTCAGGCTTTGCCAATGTTCTCACGCCCCTGTCAACAGGCTGCCAGTTACCGCCAGTGGATACCGAGGTGATTATCTTCGGTGGCCCACCTTCAGAGACTTGTTAACGGCCATTTACATCCAGAACTCGCGGCTCACCCCGCCTACGGACTTGGCCCTTATTGACGTGTGCCATTTGGGGTGCAGCTACCAGGCACAAGCGCTGATAGGTTGAGGGTCCGAAGCGACTTTCATAACGGAACGACTGTTCAACCTGGTCAAGCTTCCCTTCAAGACGATTCAAGCCCAAGTTTCCGGTCTTAATCAGACCATTTCCGCACAGTCTACTAAATTGTGCCATTTCTCCATCCGATCGCCGTCTAGACCCGGGCTACAATTAGAGACTGCGGCTTACGTTCTTCCGCAGTTGGCAAAAAATCTGCCTTCATATCCGATTCCGCGGAGTATCCTCAAGGGGTTGCCCGACATTCCACTGGCGGATCCCAAGTTTTTTAAGAGCTCCCAAGTCGATGTGTTAATAGGAGCTAACATTTTTCCGTCCATTCTCCTTGGTAATTCCAAGGTTAACATCTGCGAGTCGCTTCTCGGTCAGGAGACCATTTTTGGATGGGTGCTGACAGGCCCATTATCCCCGGCCAGCCCCCGCAGTGTGTCCGTTTTTTCCACACGAATTGTCCGCAGCCTCGACGACCCATTGGATCAGCTCCTCACCAAATTCTGGGAGGTGAAAGAAGTGGCCGCCTGTGCGGGCAGTTCGGAATCGGATTCAGTCTGCGATCATAATTTTGTCCAGACGACAAGAAGAGACGAGAGTGGCAAATACGCTGTGACGCTCCCCTTACGCGACCCCGAGCAGAAGGGTTCCGAGCTAGCGTCTTCGCGGTCCTTTGCTCTTGCTCAGTTCCTGCGAAAAGAGCAGCGCCTGAAGAGGGATCCGCCCCTTAAGGCTTGCTACGACTCGGTAATCCAGGAGTACATCGACTTAGGCCACATGACTGAGGTCTCTGCATCATGCCGTTGTCAAGCCCGAAACCACGACTACCAAGGTGCGGGTAGTCTTCAACGCTTCTAGCCCGTCCGCGAACGGGATCAGTCTAAACGACATTCTCTTCGCGGGCCCGGTCTTGCAATCCGACCTATCGATTCAAATCCTAAAGTGGCGATACTTTAGGTTCGTCTTCAACGCCGACATCGAGAAGATGTATCGGCAAATTTGGGTAGACCCCAAGCACACTTTGTTCCAACTTATTTTGTTTCCCAATCCCGATGGGGATATCCGCGACTACGAATTAAAACGGTCACCGTTGGAGTCAATTGTGCTCCGTTCTTAGCGATCCGCATCCTGCAACAGCTTGCGGACGACGAAGAGTCGAGGTATCTGCAAGCAAGCCAAATTATTTGGCATTTTATGTACGTGGATGACGTTCTGGCGGGGGCAGACTCCAAAGCTGATGCTCAAGTTGCGATTCGGGAGTTAAAGGGGGCTCTAGAGTCGGTAGGGTTCCCACTTAGGAAGTGGACGTCTAATAGCAAGGCGATTCCAGCCGACATTCCGAGCGACCACCTCTTTCGTGCTGATTTTCTCGAAATTGATGCAGAGAGCACGGTCAAGACAGTCGGCGTGCTGTGGAAGGCGACGACTGACGAGTTCTTTTTTATTCCGCCAGATATCTGGCTATTGGATCTAGGGTGGGACGACGCCCTCCCTCAAGATTTCTGTCAGCGATGGGTTGACTTTCTGAAGAATTATTCCGTGCTCGATCAGATTCGTATGCATCGATGGGTCGCGTTCCGACCGCACCTGAAGGTAGAGCACCACGGATTTCGCGACGCTTCACAGAATGCGTACGGCGCCGCCATTTACATCCGTGTCGAGGTTGGGTCGACGGTAATAGTGAACCTGCTAACCGCAAAGACGCGAGTGGCCCTGGTAAACACGGTGGCGCTCCCGCGGCTAGAGTTGTGCGGGGCCTTGTTGTTGTCTGAAATGGCCACCGCCGTTCTTCCAAAGCTGCCAGGGGCCGCAGCCGCCGTATCAGCCAGCGTGTCAGTGGACAACCTTCGTGGCCAACTGGGTGACCAAGATCATCCAGTTCACCGTCGTGCAGAAGTGGGCACATGTCCGCTCTGAGCAGAACCCTGCGGATCTCGCTAGCCGGGGGGTGGCTGTTCAAGACCTGGCAGATAGTCAGCTGTGGTGGCACGGTAATGCTTGGTTGCAAAGGCCTCGCGGCGATTGGCCCACTCAGGGCAATGACGCCCTCATGACTGAACTCGAGAAGCGAGCAATCAAGTTCCATGTTGCGAAGGCGCCCGCCGAAGATATTCTTGAGCGTTTCTCCACACTCGACAAGGCGTTGCGAGTCCTTGCTTATGTTTATCGCTTCATCCAGCGCGCGCGGAAGATTCAATCTCCGATCGAAGAGCACCTGACAGCTAATGAGATTACGTCGGCTGAACGCATTCTAGTTTCCTTCACTCGTCTCTGAGATGGGCTGCTTAAGCCAAAAGCGGCCAGTTCCGGCATCCAGTCCGATTCAAATTCTGAACCCATTCATCAATTCGCGAGGCCCTATGAGAGCCTGCGGCTGGGTTACAGCCTCTGAACTTCTCCAATATGACGAACGGCATCAGATAATCCTTCTGTACGTCTGCCATCTGTCTCGACTCCTCGTCCAGTTTTTGCTTCGCATCACGCTGCACAGTGATAATCAGCTGATGATCCGCCTAATCCGGGCCAAGTTTTGGATTCCAAGGGTCAGGAACTTGGTGAAGTCCGTCATCTATTCATGCAAGGTATGCGTTATCCACAAGAAGAAGTTGCAGACGCAACTCATGGGGGAGCTACCGAAAGAACGGACGTCCTTCTCGCGCCCGTTCACGCATACTGGTGTGGATTATGCCGGGCCCTTCGAAATTAAAAACTATACAGGACGAGCCTGTCTCATCACGAAGGGGTATGTGTTGGTGTTTGTGTGCTTCTCTACGAGCCTACATCGGACCTTACGACCGAGAAGTTTCTGGCGGCTTTCGCTCGGTTCGTGTCCAGGAGAGGGTGCCCCCGTCAAGTGCAGTCGGACAACGGGAAGACCTTTGTGGGGGCATCTGCCCTGCTATCCCGCGATTTTCTCCAAAGCCTAAAAGGGGCGGTGACGGGTGCCTATAACCACCAGCAGCTGCTGCACGGTTGAACCCGAGATGAAGGGGAATACCACGCCCATGATTAACCGCTGGCAGTACCTAAAGGCTCTTAAGCAGCAATTTCGGCTGCGATGGAAGAAAGAGTACCTTAAGGAGCTCCATAAGCGGAATAAGTGGCGAGCCCCTACAAGAAACGCAAAAAATCCACTGCTTGTCGCCTGCAACTGTGTGAGACACAGCAACCAATTTCCTGTCATACCCCGTCGCCGCAGCCCCTGGTCCCCGTTCCAATGGTTCTCAGATCAGGAACGATCAAAGATTCGGTAACCGAATCGGTCGTTGTGGCATCGTAAGGCGCTTAGCCAACAATTTCCGCGTCGTCCGTTTTGTCCAATGCGGAGTCCAATTCTTTGGCTCCGCAAAACCCCTTAGAAAACCGACCCAGGGTCCAACATTGCCCGGAATACCGGGCGTGGTTGGTAACAATTCGTTACGCAAGCCCCTCACAGNTGGTAACAATTCGTTACGCAAGCCCCTCATAGCAGTCCCACCTTTGATCTCGCATCTGAAGATGTCCTAGCCTACATTCAAGGCAAAAGGCAAGCTGGCAATGTCAAGGGGAAAAAATCAAATTTTCGTATGCCAGAGACATTTCATCTTTCAAGATAAATGTCTCATCCCAGCTCTTTGACATTATTTGCGGGTGACCTCTGACCCGAGTACGTGATAGTCAAGGAGTACGAGGCTCGAAATAAGAGAAATCGACCTGTGGGAGTACAACTGCCCAGGCCGTCGCAACCCTCTGTGCCCATAGTTGCACCTTCTGTCTCAAAAAACTAACCTCCTCCTTACTACTTTCCTATCAGAATACTAGAGGCTTGTGCAGTAAGCTTTCTAGATTGTATTCGGATAGCCTTTCCTTCGCATTCCAGGTTATCGTATTTACCGAAACCTGGTTGAAGTCGGAAATCTTATGCTCTGAAATTCTTCCAAGTAAGTACACAATTTATAGATAAGATCGCCAGCTCCAGCGTGGTGGTGGAGTTTTAATTGCCGTTGACTCCTGCCTCATCTCTGAATGGTTGGTATCTAATGACTTTTTGGACATTGAATTTATCTGCGTTAAACTATCTTTCACAGTTAGTTGTATTTATGTAACCTGCTCCTACACCCTTTCATCTTCGGAAGAGCCAATTTATTGGAAACACCTTTCGGCAATTCAGGCAGTTTCCAGCAGGCTTTCTGAAAGGGACCAATTAGTGGCTTTTGGCGACTTCAACATACCTGGAGCGCACTGATCCTCTGATGGTGTGTCTAACGTTCTTCATACTGCGGCACAGCATGACTCCATAAATGGCTTGCTCGATTTATCCTTATACCAAGTTAACCATATCTTTAATTCTTTAAACCGCTTACTTGATTTATGCTTTGTCTCCGATCCTGTAGGTGCAAATCTTATTAGAGTTCCTCCAATGGCACAACCAGAAGATCCTTATCATCCCACTTTCGATGTGACTATTGACACTGGGACAGTTGTAGCAATTAAATCTGGAAGTAGTTTAAACAGAGTCCTCTGTTTTCGAAAGGCTGACTATCAGAGGCTAAACACTCTAATAACTGAATTTGATTGGTCAAAACTTCACACGAGCTCGGACATGGATCCCGCCGTTGATATCTTTTACAGTGCCATGAACTCATTTTTCTCCTTATGTGTTTCCGAAACCTACCCGCCGGTCTCTAATAAACCAATTTGGTTTACCAAAGAGCTGACACGTTTAAAAAACGTAAAATCTACGCTTTATAATAAATATAAACTCACTGGATCAAAAGCTTTCTCATCTTACCTAAGTGCTCTATCTAATTTTTCCGTGCTTAACACTCAGTGTTATAAAAGTTATTTGACTCGTTGCAAGGTCCAGTTCACGCAGGACCCTAAACAGTTTTATAACTTTGTTAACTTTAAGCGTAAACCTACGTGATAGTGATCATCAACGTGTTAAGCCAGTTTATTCACCAGGTTCCGATGGAATACCGGGCTCTGTGCTTAGGTATTGCTCCGAGGCGCTGTGTAACCCTCTTCTTAACTTGTTTACCTTAACTTAAGAATCCTCAGAATTACCCTTATTTGGAGGGAATCATTTGTTATTCGTCTCCACAAAAAAGATAGCAAATCGGATGCCAGTAACTATAGAGGTATCTCTAAGTTATCGGCAAACCCTAAACTTTTCAAGAATGTAATCACTCCTCACTTGCAACATCTGTGTAGATCCGCCATTTCGCCATGTCAGCATGGTTTTATGAGGCGAAGATCAACCACGACCAAACTTCTGGAACTTATCTCATTTGTTATTAGGGGCTTCCAACAAAACCTTCAAACCGATGTTATTTGCACGGACTTCAGTAAAGCCTTCGACTCGGTTAATCATTCTCTTCTGGTTAGGAAACTTGATTCAATGGGGTTTCCTAGTGATCTTCTTAAGTGGATTTCGAGTTATCTAAGTGACAGGACCCAAAAGGTTCTGTTCAGAAACGTTGTATCCAATAGCCTCAGGCTCGCATCCGGCGTCCCACAGAGTAGTCACCTTGGACCACTGCTATTTACATTGTTTATCAATGATTTGCCGCAGCTTCTAACCAAATCCAGAGTACTCATGTAAGCTGGCGGCGTTAAACTTTGCCTGCAGTATAGGGACATTTCTTGCCAATCTGACCTTCAATCGGATCTTGATAGCTTCCAAGCATGGTGTCATGCTAATGACTTACATCTCAACAGCTCTAAATGTGAACTGATGACTTTTTTACGTGTCACGCCCCTGTTTAAAACTTATGTGCTTAACAATTGCTCTCTGGAAAGAATTTCTATTTTTGATGATCTGGGTGTCCGCCTGGATAATTAACGTTCGTTCTCAGAACACATTTCTTGTTTGGTTAACAAAGCCAGAGGCATGCTGGGATTCGTTAAAAGATAGGTAGGTAGGTAGGTAAAAGTGGTGAGGCTACCCTGAAGCCTCCAATTAGAGCTTAGCTCCGTTTTGGTCCACTCCCTCGACTGTCGTAGTCGGCTCCTTCACTTCAGTACCAGCCAGTGTCCTTCAGGTACGCTAGGATGGCATTCACTGATTGCCACCCCACCTCCCTTAGTGACCCTAGCTGGTGTGCTCCGAAGTGTCGGGCTCTAAGATGGTTGAATGCCGAGCAGTGACACAGCAGGTGCTCCGGTGTCTCCTTCTCGGTTTATTCTTTGCAACTCTGCAAGATGTGTTATGGGGAAGGCCCATTTTACAGGCATGAGTGCCTATTGGCCAATGCCCCGTGAGGGTTGACGTTATTCTTCTGATGTCCTTTTTGCTTTTGGAGATCAGGTCTGCTGTCCTTCTCCTATTGTATTCTGGCCAGCATAGCCTAGATCTTCTGTTCTCAGTCATCGTTGACCATTCTTTGCTGGCTAGTCGTTTGAAATGGTCAAGAATTTCCCTCTGGACTGAGTTCAGGGAGATTTGTATATTTGCGGTGTCTGAGCTCCTTTCTGACCCTCGCCTGGCCAGCTCGTCAGCTTTCTCGTTTCCTGGAATGTCGTTGTGTCCCGGTACCCAAACTATTTGTACCGTGTTATCTTCCGCGAGTCTATTTAGCGCCTCCTTACATTGGGCTACTAGAGTCGATGTTGTTCTTGCTGATGCTAGAGATTTGATAGCCGCTTGGCTATCCGAGTATATCCTAACTTTGCTATTCTTGAGGTCTCGGTTTTCTGAGAGTTCGACAGCTTTCAGAATTGCGAATACCTCTGCCTGGAACACTGTCGCTGGCGCTGGGAGGTTGAAAGACTCTTCTTCTCCCCAGCCGTCGGCGAAGATTCCGGCCCTTACACCGCATCTCATTTTCGAGCCGTCGCTGTAGAGGGATACTTCGTCCCGTTCGGATAGACTCCCTCGTCTCCATTCTTCCCTTGTGGGGTATCTGGTTGTATATGCGTTGCCGAATCGTAGTTCGGTTGTCATGTAGTTTGTTCCAGTTGTTCCCATATAGTCTATTTCATTCAGGATCGTACAGAGCCCAGTGTGATAGTTCTTCCAGCTATGGCTAGCCTTCAGTCGTACCGAGCATGTTTAACATAGCGTTCAGCGCCGCCGCGGGGCATGATCTTAGTGCTCCCGTGGCACCTGCGCATGCCGATCTTTGAATCCTTGTAAGTTTTTGTCTGTTGTATGCCCTAGTTAGTGTCGGCCACCATACTAGTGCTCTGTACGTCAGTATGGGTCTCACCACCGCTGTGTAGAGCCATATTATGATCTTGGGGTGTATGCCCCAGTTCTTTCCAAACATCTTTCTGCACGAGTAGAATGCTATACTCGCTTTCTTGACTCGTTCATTGATGTTATTTTTCCATGATAATTTTGTGTCCAGTATCACCCCTAAGTACGTGGCTTGTTGTGATAGCTCTATCTCTATTCCATCTATCTGTGGTTTTGTGAACCGGGGGATCTTTGTTCTTTTCGTAAAGAGCATAAGTCCGTTTTGCTCGGGTTAACGCCTAGTCCACAGGCTTTAGCCGATGAGTTCAGTTTGGTACGTGCCCGGGTTTTGGAATAGGATGGGAGTCATGGGATTTAACGATAGGGAGACACGGGAGTTTGCCGCTCGCATTAGCCGTACCGCAGTACGTTTCCAGGAGGTACCACGCGGAGGACCTTCTCCGAGGAGAAGGCGGTGTCTATCAGTCTGATATCCACCTACGAGTCGAATTGATGCTTCAGTTGTCCAAGGAATATATATCAGTAGAAGCTCCGCTGATCTTGCCTTGGTCTGATGCACCCTTAGTCGAAGGTAGTCGAAAGAATTCGATTCTCCTTATGTAACGAAGACTCTCTTCACTTCGTTAGTTCGCCCTATATTGGAGTACGGTTCTTGTGTCTGGAGCCCTCAATATGGAGTCCATAGTAGCCGCATTGAATCTGTCCAGAGGAATTTTTTGCTTTTTGCCCTCCGTGGCCTACCCTGGGATGTTAATCTTAGATTACCGTCTTACTCTAGTAGACTCCTCCTACTTAACCTACCTTATTTAGCTAACCGTAGGACTATGCTTGGCGTCGTCTTCCTATATAAACTTTTTCACGGAGATGTGGAGAGCCCCTACCTTTTGGGCCAGCTCAATTTCCATGTTCCCCGTCTTTCATCTAGAAACTTTAACCCTTTAGTAGTTAACCACTGTAGGCGTGAGTTTGAAGTACATGAACCCTTTAAGGTTTTATGTACGGATTACAATCGCCTATTTAGCAGTATTGAAGGCATAGAAAGCCTTCAAAAACTAAAAACCGTATTGCTTGTAGTACTAGCCCGTAGTATATCTTGAATCTTCCTCGTTCTATTCTATCTTTTATTACTCGCGGCTAACTAGTACGCGTTTCGTGCCGAACGTCACACGGCTGCGCCCCTCGGTCGATTGGGCGGGAGGCGGGCGTGGGACTCGCGCGAAAACAAAAAAAAAAAAAAATGATCTAAATGAGCTAGTAGGACTTCATATCTTAATCCGAGACTGCGGGAAACACAAATCACACAAATGAAATTACATCAATAATCGAAGAACTGAGGGAAGCAAAAATTTTATACTAATTTACTATATATTTATAGTCCAATCTTCAAATGAGATTATACTCATCATGTCCGTTGACATGTTTGGACGTTATATTAATGAAAAGCAAAGCACAAGCAATTTAAAACGATTTGAGAAAACGGAGACGGAACTCTATTTAGATACGGATGGTAATTTAAACATTCAGAGAAGACGGTGTGACGCGTCCCGCGTATATAATAGGGAGATTTGAATTGAATGCGTGCGCGCGCCAAGAAAGGGCCACACTAATGGCTAGGGGCACACTGGACGGAAAAGAAGAGGAAGCAGCCGATCGCGGCGGGCACACTGGAACACGCCAGGCCCTATATAATGCGGACCGCTGGCCATAGGAAATCACTTAGCAGCCGACAGCGATCGGAAGCGGTAAGCCCCTTCCAGTAGTCAGCAGCCAAAGTCACTTTTTGGGCGACCCGAATCTTTGGATTTGGGTTGCAATACATTGTCGAAAGACTTGAGAGTCGCGGCATCTAATTCGGGTTGCCGAAATCTCTTTCTCAGGAGACTTACGAGTCCGCCCAGTAGACTTTCAAGTCCCACCATTCTCTCTCTCGCTGAAGACATTCGAGTCCAACCATTCTTTCTCTCGCGGAAGACTTGCGAGTCCAACCATTCTCTTCCGTGCACTGTCCGCCGTCCGCCGAATCACTCTCTGAAGTCTTTCGAGTCTGGAAACTGTAGACTTACGAGTCTGCCTCTCCCGGAAGACGTTTTAGCCCACCCGCGAACGACGCCTGAACCCAGGGCGAAGCGCCGTCACCGAGACGAAGACGACATAGACGCGAGAAGCCCGACGGCCGAGACGACGGCGATTCCTGGTTCCCGACGGAGCAGATCCAAAAACTCTGTCGATCGAATTGTTCAATAAAGAGGCATATATATTTAAGTTAACTGAATTCTCTCATCTGTTCTTACTCGGAAACGGGCAAACTTCTCTTACAGCTACCACTCGGACTATACATTTTCTGAGCGGACCCTGGCCGTCCCTAAGCTATCTGGGAGCTGGGCGGCAGACCAACGGATAAAAAACGGAGGGTTCCCAAAAGAAAATACAGACATAGTCATTAAAGAATATGTTGACAAGGCTATAGATGATTTAAGAACATCTCTAACATCCATGCTAACAAATTATTAACTAGATAATTTACAAAGTTTTGATAGAGTTAGGGCAATCGATATTGATACAGAGAAGAATTTTAATTTACATCATAAGAAAAAGGTGGCATTTAAAAAGAAAAAGTAAATATGGTCAACAAGAAGTATGTTGATATATCTATAAAACAGATCAAGGATTCAATTATTTCTCATCATCAACAAATAATATATTATAAAAGTGTGGAAATTGAATCTCGGGTAGAAAGACTTGAGTTAGTTTTAACAGAGGTTATTGAAAAGGGTGGTATGCAAATGAATCTGAATAGCTAGAAATCATGAGTCGACGGGGTATTATTAATGAATTACATGCTCCTCCTCGTAAAATTTTTTCGCGTAGAAGGGTTATTACAAAAGGGATAAATTGGTTATGGCAGGCTGATTTGGTGGAAATGGGAAAGTACTCGTCCACGAATAATGGGTGTCGTTACCTGCTAACAGTAATTGACACATTTTCCAAATTTGCGTGGGGTGAAGCACTTAAAACTAAGACTGCGAAGGATGTTGCTGAAGCAATGGAGAAAATATTCAAATCTGGTCGTGGAGTACCTAAAGAGTTTTTGGAAAGAGTTTTCTTTTAATGAAACATATAAATGGATTGATATGTACAAAAAGTTGATTGACTTTTACAACAAAAAAATTCGTAGGACTATTAAAATTGCTCCCATTGAAGTGAACAGCGAGAATGAGAAACAAATCTTCAGAACGATATACAATAATATAAAAATGTTTATGGGGAATAAACTGAAAGTCGGAGATAAAGTTCGAATTTCAAAATATAAAGGGGTATTTGAGAAATCGGACACTCCAAATTGGAATGACGAGATTTTTAGAATATATAAAGTTCAAAATTCATATCCAACGACATATCTATTGGAAGATTTAAATGGGAATCCCGTTAAGGATGGGTCCTATAGGGAGGAGCTAAAAAAAAACCAAATTGCCCAATACCTACCTAGTAGAAAAGGTACTGAAAAGAGATTGAAAAAGATCTCTTAAACGTTGGTGGGGTCAAAAAGTCATGACAGCTGGATAAATAACTCTGAAATTTTGTAATGTAACAAATACAACAACTTTTTTTTCAGGGAACGTAATCATTATAAGTTTTATTTAAAAAATCACATGATAATAATGACAGATCGATTTATTTATTTTTTTTTTTTTGATCATTCATAATGATTAAAATTGAGCAATATTATATTAATCTATAAGAATTATTATTTTTGATCAAAAATATAAAAACCAGTAATGATCATTATTTTTGAGCAAAAAAAAAAATCAAAATTAATTATTATTATTGATTCAATAAAATTAAACTAAAAAATAATCATTATTTTCGAGTTTTATTTTATTTAATCAATAATAAAACTCTTTTGCTTATTAAACGGGGTTTATGTATACTTTTTGCCAATTTTGCCAACTTCTAAAGTACATCCAAAGGATCAATTGTGTGCTATGGATTTGAAACTAAGATTTTATATATTTCATTAGTTCTTCCTATCTTAGAATATATCTTGCGTTTGGAGCCCACAGTATGGGGTCAACAGTAAACGCATTAAATCGGTTTAAAAGAACTTTTTGCTTTTCGCTCTACGTTGTTTAAACTGGGATGCTGACCAGAGATTACCCTCCTATTATAGTAGGCTTCTCCTTATTAACTTACCCTCATTATGCAATCGTAGAACTATGCTAGGCATAATTCATTTATAACTATATTAAGGGTGACGTGGAAAGTACTGACTTTTTAGGCCAGATCAATTTCCACGTCATGAGTGGAAATACTAGATCGTAAATACCCTTAGTTTTGCGCCATTGTAGAACCTCCCATGAACTGCATGATCCCTTAAGAGTACTGTGTGCAAGTTTGTGCAATGATTTGTACTCGGTAATCTCACTTGCTGATTGTCTTCCTAAACTAGAAACTTTAATCCTTACCCACTTAAATTGCATGCAAGCAAACATTCAGGTAGCTCGCCGGTAGCTTATTTCCTCGTATTCTTTCCTAAAGTTTCAATCGCGTTTACTAATACCTAACCCTAACAGGCACGTGCCTGGTTTCATAAGGTACTGACCGTAGTGCATCAACGTCCAAGAATAAAAAATAGGGCGTATATACTTTAAAGTTTAAATCAAAATATCAATTAAGTCCAATTATATCACTTAATACTCTCTCAAACGAAATGTACAGAATTATATACACAAATTAAGGCCTAGGTGCCCTAGAATAGACGTTGAACTAGTAAAGTAAGATATTCCAGTACGAAGAGCTGAGATAAATTAATTTTGAATTAGATTGAGCGTTTAAAAGCTTTTTTTTCTTTCTTCCAATAATATGTTAAAGGATCCCAATCGTATGCTAATATTTTCTGTCTTTAATTTTGTCTTTTAGTATACTTCATTAAATAATGTATCTCCGAGTTTAAAACCAACTGAACTCTGCTGATGAATCCGCGATGTAGGGTGTTACAGAAGAGGTCACCCGAGCCCAGCTCGAAGGACGTGATCATAGGATGGAAGGGCAAATCGAGGGCTCTGAGGTTCTCAAACCTTCTCTATATCTTTAACCGTTTCTACTTCTTCAACCCTTTCCGATATCGAATTGTCTATGCGTAGTTATCGATCAATTTTCTCGTTCCTTTCGTCACAGCACGCAATCCGATCTGCTGAGGCGATGAATTTCTTGCACTTTGTGCCATATTCGCAACGAAGCGAGTGTGTCTTTGTGAAGGACCGGGCTTCGACGGACTCGTTGCTCTTTGCCCTTGAAATGGCACTGGATGGGATCGGACGCTGCTTCTTGTAGTCTCCCGTGGGCATTCTCGGAATCGAGTTCACCGGTCAGCGCTGGTCGACTGTCTTGCGCAATTGTTCCTCGTAGGTAGTGGAAGGACGAGGACGGTGGGATCAAGTATTTGAGATCCGCGGCTCTGGGCCCATTGGGGTTGGGCAAGTTGAAAGGCGCCGACGTCGAAAAGATAGTTAAGTGCGGCACGATTCGTGCGGTGAGATGAACAAACAGCACCACAAAAAAACAACACGGCTGATGCGGAGCTATGTTGAGATTTTAAGAAACACAATAACGGACTTTTAGTGAAATGGTGTTTTAAAATTGTTGCTCTAAAAATTTCCGTTTTATTATAGTTTTAACAGTAGTATATTTCCTAAATTCGGAGGCAGCAAATATATGGAAATATATGCACATGCTTACAGGATATAAGTAAGTATGTATGTGTAAGGTCATGTGTTGGTACAGAGAAGCGTTGAAAGTGGACTGTATATACTTAGAGGACCAGAAAAATTATGTGGTAAAGAAATGGCACAGATTGGAAAAAAATATTGCGACAACGGTGAACTAAAAAAACTAAATACTTCGCTGTTAATCTCCTATCAGAATGCAAGAGGCTTGCGAAGGAAGCTGCCTAAACTGTATTCCGATAGTTTTGCATTCGCCTCCCATGATATTGTGTTCACAGAAACCTGGTTAAAGCCGGAGGTTCTTAGCTCCGAAGTTTTCCCAGCTGTGTTCACGATTTATCGGCTAGATCGGCCTGTCAGGCGCGGGGGTGGGGTCCTCATAGCGGTCAACTCCACTCTCACGTCAGAATTAGTAACTTTCGAGGAAAACAACGAAGTTGAATTCCTTTGTGTGAAGCTATCATTTAATGGTCGCTTTGTTTTTATTACATGTTCCTACATTCCCCCACTATCGGAGCTGCCTATTTTTTGGAACCACCTTTCCGCCATTCGGATGGTTTCCAATATGCTTTCTGATAGAGATCATTTAGTAGTCTTGGGTGATTATAATATCCCTGGGGCTATTTGGTCCTTAAATACCTCCTCTAACACACTTCAATCCTCAACGCAACATGATTTTATTGCTGGCTTGCTCGACATTTCGCTGTCTCAAGTCAACCATGCACGAAATTCTTTAGAGCGCTTGATTGATCTTTGTTTCGTCTCTGATCCGGCGAGCGTCAGTTTAGCGAGGGTGGCGCCTCTGACGCTTTCTTCTCGGACTGTGTCCCGTTATATTATCCCTCAATCTCAAATAATCATCCTTGGTTTACTAAAGAATTGAGTCGCTTAATAAATGTAAAGTCAAGGCTGTACACGAAGTTTAGAAAAACCGGTTCTCGTTCTGACCTCTCTAATTATATATCGGCTCGGTCAAACTTCACCGTACTGAACGCACAGTGCTACAAAAATTATTTGACTCGTTGCGGGGTCCAATTTTCCCAGGATCCTAAACAGTTCTATAATTTTGTTAATACTAAACGTAAGGCGGTAACTCATCCTTCATCACTTTCGTTTGCAAACGCAACTGTGAAGGGCGATCAGGCAACTGCTGATCTTTTTGCCTAATTTTTTCAAACAACATACTCCACTTCCACTGACGTAAATGAGACTTATTCTTATAGCTTGTCCAGTTCGAACCTAATTTTCTGTCCATGTTTAAATGAAAGCTCTCTCCTTTTAGATCTTCATCGTGTTAAGCCAGTTTATCTGCCAGGTCCCGACGGAATACCGGGCTGTGTGTTTAAGTATTGTGCCGATGCCCTGTGCTTGCTCCTTCTTAAATTGTTTACCTTATCCTTAGAAACCTCGCACTTTCCCCTTATTTGGAAGGAATCATTCATTATTCCTCTCCACAAAAAAGGTAACAAATCGGAGGCCAACAACTATAGAGGCATCTCTAAGCTTTCGGCCATTCCTAAACTTTTCGAAAATATTATTACTCCACATTTGCAGCACCTTTGTAGATCGGTAATTTCTCCATGTCAACATGGATTTGTTAAGCGAAGATCAACAACTACAAACCTTCTGGAGCTCACTTCCTTCATTATAAGGGGTTTCCAGAATAACCTTCAAACGGATGTAATTTATACTGACTTCAGTAAAGCATTCGATTCTGTTAACCATTCCCTTCTCCTCATAAAACTCGACTTAATGGGTTTTTCTATTGATCTTCTTAGGTGGCTCTCTAGTTATCTGACTGGCAGGACGCAAAAAGTCCTCTTTAAAAATAATTTATCTAATGTTCTCCAAGTCACCTCAGGTGTCCCGCAAGGGAGCCACCTGGGGCCCTTATTGTTTACATTATTTATTAACAATTTGCCCAAAGTTATGACAAATTCTGGAGTACTCATGTACGCTGACTATGTCAAGCTTTGCGTGCAATACAAAGACGTTGCTTACCAGTCCGACTTTCAAACAGATCTTGATAGCTTCCAAACGTGGTGTTGCATAAACCTACTAAACTTAAATGGCTCTAAATGTAATGACATTCTCTCGTGTCGTTCCCAAGCTTGCAACTTACATACTTAACTGCTGCTCTTTGGAAAGAATTAACTCAGTTGATGACTTAGGTGTCCGTCTGGATCCCAAACTTGACTTTATCGATCATATTTCGTACATGGTTAATAAAGCCAGGGGTATGCTGGGATTTATTAAACGGTGGTCGAAAGAATTCGATGATCCTTATGTTACTAAAACTTTATATATTTCATTAGTTCGCCCTATCTTAGAATATGGATCTTGCGTTTGGAGCCCACAGTACGGAGTCCATAGTAAACGCATTGAATCGGTTCAAAAGAACTTTTTGCTTTTCGCTCTACGCGGTTTAAACTGGGATGCTGACCA